>APFE031459695.1:9460-80075 GCA_000404065.3 Pinus taeda | reverse complement strand
TTCTTGTGTCTTGGGACACTGTTCAGTAGATAACCTCACACCTACAAGAATAGGAACCTTCATCGGTTTACTATCCTGCATATTAAACCTCTACAGTATTGTCTCAACATATTTCCTCTGGTTTAACCAGAGCTTCCTCTTTGCTCGATGTCTTTTAATTTCCATGCCCAAAATATAGTTTGCAGCACTAAGATCTTTCATGTCGAATTTGGAGGACAATTTGGTCTTCAAATCCTGGATAATTTCTTTGTCATTTCCAACGAGTAACATATCATCCACATACAAGACGAGATAAATAACACGGTCACCAATTAATTTAAAATGCACACAGTGATATGCTTTGCTTCTGGTGAAGCCAAGTCCCTGTATAAATGTATCAAATTTCTGATACCACATCCTTGGTGACTGTTTTAACCCATACAAAGACTTCTTTAACTTCCATACCAGTTTCTTCTTACCCTTCACCGAAAAGCCTTTAGGTTGCTTCATGTAGATTTCCTCTTCCAAATCCCCATGAAGAAAGGTTTTCTTCACATACATCTGTTCTACCTCAAAATCGAAAGTAGCAGCAACAAATAAAAGTAATCTAATAGAAGTTACTTTGGCAATAGGAGAAAAAATATCACCAAAATCAATTCCCGACACCTGGGAATAACCTTTTGCTACCAACCGATCTTTGTATTTCTCCACCTTCCCTTCTGCATTTGTTTTCTTCTTGAACACCGATTTGCTGTTAATGGGTTTCCTTCTAGCCAGCAACTCCACCAGATCCCAAGCCTCATTTTTGTGCAAAGATGCCATTTCATCAACCATGGCCTCTTTCAGAGTTTTCCATCCTTTGAATCCACTACTTCCTTCACAGTTCTAGGATCATCATCAGTAATAGACAAAGCAAAATTTGAAAAGAAAGCAGATGGACTATACCTTTCTGGCTACCTTATTTCTCGAACTGATCTTCTCATAGCCGAAGTTTGTGGCTCTTCATCTTCTAATTCCTCCTCTGCTACAGAGTCTGATTCTTCCTCCTTTAGCTCAAACTCTATCTTCACAGGTTCCTTTGGTTGGACTTCATTTTTAATAACATATTTTACCTCTCTGAACACCACATATCAACTATACACAACCTTCTGTGTGACTGGGTTCCAAAGCTTATAACCCTTTAAATCATCCTTATACCCAATAAAGATGCACTTTTCAGATTTACTATCCAAATTGGTTCGTTTCTCCTTTGGAAAATGTACATATGCATCACATCCAAATAGCCTCAGATGTGAAAGAGAGGGTTTCTTACCAGCTCATACTTCTTGTGGAGTCTTATCATCCAACGTTGATGAAGGTGACTTGTTGACCAGGTAACATGCAGTATCCACCACCTCTGCCCAGAATTCATGTCCTAACCCGGCGCCACTGAGCATGCTTCTTGCCCTTTCCATCAACGTCTTGTTCATTCTTTTTGTGACTCCATTTTGCTGATGTGTATATGGAGTAGTCTTCTACCATGCTATACCACACTTCTTACAAAATTCTTCAAATTCCTTGCTACAAAATTCTCCACCATTATTTGTCCTCAGCACCTATATCTTCTTCTCTGTCTGATTTTCTACCAGAGCCTTAAATTCTTTAAACCTGTCAAAGACTTGAGATTTCTTCTTAAGGAAATATATCCATGTATTCCTTGAAAATTGATTTATAAATGATACATAGTACACAGACTTACCCAGTGATGGAACTTTCATAGGTCTAAACACATCACTGTGCACAAGCTGTAATATTTGTTTTGTCCTCTTACCACCAGAGGGGAAACTCACACGATTCTGCCTCCCATATACACAATTTTCGCAGAAATCAATATCTAGAGAGATATTACTCATACCTTTACCATGAAGTATTCGAACGCCCTTCTCTCCAATATGTCCAAGCCTTTGATGCCACAGCATGGTCTTCTCTCTAGAGACCACTAGATTTTCTCCTCCATTTTCAGGAACCATAGAACTATTGCACCCGTTAACAACAGTGCTACCTTGCAGCTTGTATAAAGTTCCAATCCGAACTCCCCGCATCAATACCAGTGCTCCTCGAACCATCTTGCAGGTATCCTTCTCGAACACTGTCTTTACACCTGCATCATCCAACTTGCTTACAGAAATAGATTTCTGGCCAACGCAGGAATATGCAGAACACCCAGAAGGGTTCTAACCCTTCCACCTTGCAACTTCAACTTTACTTTTCCGCGACCAATGATTCTAGCCTTCCTATCATCTCCTAAGAAGACATCACCACCATCGTATTTCTCATACTCGCAGAACCACTCTCTATGGGGAGTGAAGTGAAAGGATGCACCTGAGTCAATCAACCATGCCTCATGATCTACATGTGTACTTGAAGAAGCCAAGTACACATCCCCACCTTCATCTGAGGTGGTTTTCGCCTCTGCAGAAGGAGCATCATCAGATCCCTTTCCTTTATCAGGAGCTTTAGATTTACACTCCCTTCTGAAGTGCCCTTCCTTTCCGCATTTCCAGCACACCACCTTTGTAGGTTTTCCTGGAGATTTAGATCTCCCTCTAGATTTAGATCTCCACTCGATGACTTATTTTTGTTTCTGTTCTGGGACCGTCCTCGTACAAACAAGGCATCACCATTCTGGTTGTCCATATTTTTCCACCTCATCCTCCTCCGTCAACAAGGCTGAGACTATTTCATCAAACTGCAAAGCAGTTGCATTGCTACCTATTGCAATAACCAGACTATCCCACGAATCTGGTAGAGAACACAACAAACTGATGCACTTATCTTCATCTGAAATTTTAATATCAACAGATGATAACTGACTTACCACAGTATTAAATGCATTTAAATGCTCTGTCACCGAGTCTCCATCTTGCATCCTCAGGTTATACAGCTTTTTCCGCAGGAACAGTTTATTCACCAGAGACTTAGATTGGTTCAAAGTCCCTAACTTGTCCCACAGAGCCTTCGTCGTAGCTTCCCCTGATACATTCAGCAATACTGAATATGAGACACACAATTGTATTGTGCTCTTTGCCTTCCGATCCAACTACTTCCATTCTTCATCGGTCACTCCCGTTGGTTTAGTACCCGGATCTACCGCGATCCACTGATCTTTATCCACCAACAGATCCTCCATCTTGAGTTTCCACAACTCAAAACTCTGACCATTGAACTTCTCAATCTCTATCTTTCCGCTGCTCGCATCTTCTTTCACCACCAGAATCGATCTCGCAGATCTCCCACTGAACAGGGTCTACCACAGGCCCGAGCGAAACCCTTCAGCAACAAAGGTGTCCCCTTGAAGCCAAAACAACTTTGATACCAAATGTAGGTTTTAACCCTGTACAGAAATTACCTGCATACGAATTCTTAAACACAGAAAATAAAAATGCGAGAGCATAACCATAAAACACATATACACAGAGTTTTCCCACTGGATCTCAAAACCGAGACTACCAGCTTGATTTTTCATTATGTTCCTTTCAATGTTACAATACATATTTATACATGCTAAAGCATCCAATACCATGGACCGAAAAACCATCACGTCCAAAACCATGGACCGAAAACCATAGGTAGGTTCGCCCAACCTAATATAGGGTCCAAAAAAAAATTTCCCGGGGTGTTGCCTCAGACCCCGTAGACGGGGGCTACCCGCCCCCCTCAAACCCCCCGGACAGGGGGGCGCTACCGCCCCCCCTGTGACCCCCCCGCTACGCAATTGGTGTAAGGAAGGGGGGGCTCCGCCCCCCCTCTAACCCTCCGGTTCACTACGTTGGTTAGTCATGGAAAGAATATAACACAACCCAACAACTCCTAGTACAACATCAACACCACCCATTGGAATGGAAATAATTGGGCTATTCAATACATATTATCCCATGGATAGCTTGATATTATGGCACTTTCTAGAGAAATTTATCGTTCCTCCACATGCAACCATCACTTGACACTCTGGGGCTGGATATAGGAAGAAATTCAATTCCTTGGCTATCTTACAATGAATAAAATTATGGGTACTTCCCGAATCAATCAACACTATTACCTTTTTCTTCTTGATATGTCCTTCTATCTTGATAGTTTGAGGAGTGGTAATTCCAGCAAATGCATTACAAGATACTAATGAAAAATTTGCAACAAGAAATGTTAAATTTAGAATGTGCTAAAAATAGACTTGCTAAAAATAGCATGTCTAAAAATAGCAGTTTGGCCAGTGAGGTCATTGGCCACATTGAGTGAGAGGTGAAACTGCTAAAAATAGAAAGTTATAAAAATAGCATTTCTGGGTCCCTTCCTATTTTATAGCAGTCCCTAGTCTATCTATAGGAAGTAAAATTAATTTTGGTCTTAACAATATTGGAAATATTAATTAATTAATTCAGTTGAGTTAATTTAGTTAAGGAAATTCAAATTTGAAGTCTTTGTGAGCATGCACATGAGTTATCCCACTGATTGAGGAATTTATCCTTAATTTCCTCCACTGATTGAGGGAATAAGTATGAGTTCTATAATGAGAGAATCAATTGACTTAGTTCTAACTAGTCAAGTCCAGTTAGATTTAACAAGTTGTTAAAATAATAAAATATAGTATGTTAATGCTTGCATGCATGTGACAACTATTATTTTAGATAACTGAGGATTCACTCATGGATAACTGTTGCATGTCAGTTCTATCAGAGACCTAATTGAGATCAGATGTGGGACAATGTACTATCAGATGCTTGGATATTTCTAGTAAGTATTCCTTGCATGGAGAAGGATCTATTATAGGAGATTGGAAGACTTGTTGCCTATATATTGAGGCCTAGGTAGTCCATGATTTTCATCTTCTGATTGAAGATCATCAGAGTACAGAGAAAGCAAGATAGCTATTGAACTAATTCTTTTTGTATTGTGAAGAGGATTTCCACTTGATTGATAATACATGCTTGGGGTTTTATGTTGGTGCTTTCCCCTAGATATATCTTGTGTTATGTGTGATTGATTTCTCATTCTCATTTATATGTGTTCTTATTGATGTTGCTCATGGTTGATTAAGCTTCCGCAAAATTGTTTGTAGAAGTAGATCAAGTGTTTTGCTTTAGTACATTGCATTACCAGGTTGATCTATAGGTGGGAAATTTCTACATGGTATCAGAGCTAGCTGATTTGTAGAAAAAGTTCTACATGGTATCAAAGCTAGTTTATTTGTAGGGAAAATTCTACAAAATTCTACAAATATGGTTGGATTCATTTCTTCTTTATCTAAGGTTTGTTCCTAGAGTATATCCTCTTCTTTTGACATTTCTTGTTCCTTTTCTTTCTCCTCTTAAAAATCTATGTAGAATAATTTTTTCTCAGCGCACTTATGACTTTTAGTGTATTTGCTATCACAACTATAACAGATCCCTTTTGCTCTTTTTCCTTCCAATTGTTTGTTGGAAATAATACTGAGAGGGGGGGGCGGTGAATCAGTATTATCACATCAATAATACTTTTTCATTTACATATTCAGATTCATATATGCTACTTCCACAACTTCTTATGATTCAATTAGATGAGTGCATTAGATCATTATCAGCCATATTAACAGTAAACATGTGCAGGAAAATAGAACAGATCATCACACATAAGTCATACACATGAGCACCATGATATAAGGTGGAAACCCAATGTGGGTGAAAACCACCTGCTACAAGTCATCTCAATCTTCTTCTTAACAAGAAAATCCTTTTACAATATTTCTGTACTGGTGCAGTCTTATACCAGTACGCAGGCTTCTACCTGCAAAGAGCTACAACCCCCATAGTTCTTGTACTAGCCAATCCATTTACTAGTACGCAGGCTGCTACCTGCTACAATGCTCCAAAGATTTCAACTGCTACTAGAAGGGAGCTACCACCCCCTTAGCTCTTGTACTAGCTAAGATACTAGTACATAGTCGCCGGCCTACAATCTTCTCTCCTTCGAGTACCATGTTTCATTAATTTTCATACTGGATACACCTGAAGCACAACACATAATCTGAAAGGCCACGTTTCATCCAATTTTCATACTGGACCCATTAACATCATTGAAGCACATAATCAATCAATCTTCTAAATCACCCAAACATCAATACATATACCAAGATAAGATATGAGTTATCAACCAGATCTAGTACATCAGATCACATAAAGATAAGTCATTAAGAACTTGATCCATTCAATCATAATCATGATGTTATCAGAACTCAATATCAGTAACCAGACATCAATTATGCACCTAGAACCCTACAAAATAGTCAAAGGTAGTTAAAGAAAATTTCAAGTAGGGTCTGCAACTTCACCACTAGACAACGGCGTACATCCGCATCTATTCTGCTTTCTGATCTGCGGGTATCTGCACCTGCACACACTTCTTCTCTGCGGGTATCTGCACTACGCTTTTCTTCTGATCCGCGGGTATCCGCGTCTGTACTGTGTCTCACCTACGGTCCTGCGGCTACATGCGCATCTGGGCACACTTCTTCTCTGCAGGTATCCGCACTGCGCTTTTCTTCTGATCCGCGGGTATCCGCGTCTTCACCGTGTCGCACCTGCGGTCCTGCGGCTACATACGCACCCGAGCACACTTCTTCTCTGCGGGTATCCGCACCTGCACCGCGTCGCACCTGCGGTCCTCCGAGTATAGATAGTTTTTCATTCTTCAAGCATACCCCAGACTATCAGATCTACAGATCCGATCATGCGCCATGAAGATCTTGACTCATTCAGATCTAGCTATCACTCAGATCTAGCTATCATTCAGATCTAGCAATCACTCACCAACCGATCACAAGTATTTCAGATCTAGCTCACCTTAAGATATTCAACCCAAAGTCATACTTCCAAATGATCTCATTCCCCTTTTTATAGCCAAGCCTTTCACAATACCATGGTCCAAAACCATAATAACACAATACCATGAACCCAATACTTGGGATCAATACTTTTAGATACAATACCATGGACCAAAACCATAGGATCAAACATGTCGGACTAGATACCATGGATCACCATAGGATTCCCACGTGCGAGCACTTTTCTCTACATAAAAGTGAGTGCACTGGGGTCCACACCTTTTGTTCAGACAACCTGTGTACATGACCGCAACTTTCTGAACGGCTCACCTGCAGGTCCGCACCTTTTGAACTGTGTTCCTGCGATCCTCTTATTTTCTTCCATTCTGAGAGGCTGATCATCAATCTTTGCTACTGGCCTGTTGCACTAAGATTTGTCACCTGTATGAGTTTCCATCAAGGACAACACTTGTCCATAATGCCAACAATCTCCCCATTTGGACTTGATGGCAAAGCTAACTTGTCACTCGTAGACTCATCATCTGATTCCTTTCAGTATTCTATCACATCTGGTATCTCTTCTTGTAGATTCATCTGATTATATATAGGTGAGATGTTCTTCTATGAGTGGGTTGCCATCAAGTACAACACATGCATCATAATGCCAACAATCTCCCCCTTTGGACTTGATGGCAACAACACCAACTCACTCTCCCCCTTTGACATCAAGGGCAAAGGGCGGACCAATATATGCTCTTTCCTTGATATGCATTCCACTGTCCATACTCCCCCTGAGTACCTGCTGAAATCTCTGAATGAGCTCCCCCTTTGTATATGCCATGGTGCACCAGTCTGTCCATGCTCCTTCTAAGTACATGCTGAAGTCTCTGCTCTGCTGAAGTGTGTTGTTCATGCTCCCCCTGACTGTAAGCAAGGTTTGCAAAAAGATGTTTTACAAGAAGAACATGACTCTATCATAAATGACCTTCCTATCACCAAGGACTCATACATACATCCATCTCCCAACCAAGTGGGGATATACCAGAAAATGACAACCAAGTACATTACATCATTCATCCCAGGCATAGTGGGGAAACCAACCTAGGCCATTACATGACCTTGATATGACTGAAATATTTCATCAAATGACTACAATAGATAGAGACACACTATTACATCATGAGTCTTGATATGTCCTTTACATGACATTTATAACAGAGACCAAACACCTAAATAAGATCATGATAAACATCAGCAACAACACTGTATGATCTGCTCCATAGCATCTGTCACCAACAACTTGTATTAGTGCATGAATCACCAAGATATGCCTGTATCAACTCATCCTTCTGCATAGAATATAGAATCATTCTATCATATGTGAGAAACACCATAGCCATCCAGAACTACATGGACCAAGCAGCATCAATAGGGAAGATCTGCATCAATCAACATATGCATGAAACAACCTATCATCATATAGGTAAGAACTCATCATCATCATATCTCCAGCAATGCAACTTTCAATAATCATCCATGTATCCAACCAATAATCCTCATCCATATATGTGCCAAGAACTATAGGAATCATGCATCATAACTGTAATATATGATCTTTATGCATATGGCAACAACAGCATATGAGAGACTCATCATCAAGTGAATTCAAGCTATGTACTTCTTCTTATCCTTATGAAGATCACCATGTAAGCACCATTAGAGAATCAACCACAAATTTGATCTAAATATCAACTATGTAACCCCAAGAATCATTTGAACAGCTCAACCATATCATAGCAAGATGAATCATTTATCCATATAAGCATCATCACCAAGGACTATTAACCATAATGCCAACAATGCATTAAAAGCATATGCTCCCCCTAAACCTGTGCCATCTTGTTTACTGTCAGATCTGATCATGCATATCAACAAGAAGAATCAAGACATCATCATTAGAAACAAACACTTCTAACCATCATTTCCACACATCATCAGAAAATTGTAACCATTATCAAACATCGCAAATAAATCGAATCATAACTGATCCTTTTCCTGAACCTATCCCTACTACCTTTCCTCAACCAATCATATACGCGACTATGCCATAACCAACTCGCGTATATGTGTGACTTCTCTTTAAGAAACTTGCATATGAGATTTAGGACATTGAAGTTTTACACTTCCAGTTCCCTCTGATTTTGTTATGTCTGTATGTTGTGTTGTGTCGCCTCTTTCTGACTGTACTTCTTTCTTCTTCCACATCTTCAAGTGTGATGATGATGTTTTCTCCTTTTGGTATGGTGCCCATACTTTGTTCCTGCACTCCTTAGCTATATGTCCAAGCTTGTTACAAGTGTAACATCTTACATGTCTCATATTTCTTCTATAGCAATCAACAGCTCTGTGACCAAACATATTGCAAGCAAAGCAATATCAATTAAAGTACCTTGAATGAGATGATCTTTCTGCATGATGGTCTTGAAACCTTCTTCTTCTACATCTGGCTGCAACATGCCCAAGATTATGACATACATAACATTCAACATTATTCATAGGAGGAGTAGAAGATTTTCTTTGAAGAATTTCTTTCCTTGGTTGATGATGATATTGACCTTTCATATCCTTATTGAGCATTTCAGATTTTGCAGTCGAGTCCCATGTCTTACTTTGTGAACTAGATTCACCTTCAATAG
Organism: Pinus taeda; assembly: GCA_000404065.3. Taxonomy (NCBI): domain Eukaryota; kingdom Viridiplantae; phylum Streptophyta; class Pinopsida; order Pinales; family Pinaceae; genus Pinus; species Pinus taeda. The sequence goes on along the minus strand of APFE031459695.1, from coordinate 70,568 downwards.
ATTCATGAAAACCAAGACCAGTTTTGATAGCAGGAGACCTTTGACTATTAAGAATATCATCCAAGACCTTAGTACTATCTTGAAATCATAAAATCTTATCCTTATCTTCTAATTTACCTTTCAAGATATTTACCTCAACCTGAAGTTATTGCTCCTTTTCCAGACATTGCTTCTTCCAGATTTCTTCAGACTTTCTTCCTTCTTCCATTTGTTGCCTTAGTCTGAGTATCTCCTTTTCTTGTTCTTCATTCAGATCCTTCTATACTTGACGAATACTGAAGGCACATTCCAGCTGAGATTTTAAACCGATGACTTCGTTTTCTTGTTTTTCAATAGCTTGGAGTATATCTTTATTCTTCTTCTTTGATTCTTCAAGATCTTCTTTTAGCGAGTGGATCGTGGCTTCAAGACTTTCATAGTAACTGGATCTATCTCTGAGTTTCTTGATGGTTGTGCGTCTTTCATTGAACTCATCTCTTAATGATGTTACTTCATCCTGCAACTTTTGATATTTGTCCTTGAATAACTTCCTTACCTTGTTTCCTTCTTCTAGTTGGGCTTTTAGTTTGGTAGCTTCTTCTTTGAAGTCACATTCCCTGTTCAATAGATCTTGTTGATCTCTGATTTTGTCTGAAAGCCTTTTAAATTCTGCCTCTATTTGATATCTTTCTTGTTCACCCATACGAGCAAATTCAGTTGTTTCGCTATCACTTTCATCTTTTCCAAATGGATAGATAGCTGGAACATCAGAGGATAGAAATTCATACCTCATAGTTCATCTTCATTCTGAAATGATTCTGAATGTAATCCTGAATCTGAAGAGCTTCTTACAACTAATCCCCAATCGATTCTCCCACTATCATAGTCCTTCTAAGATGTCTTCTTCTGCTTATGTGCTTTCTTCTTAAGCTTCTTTCCTATTCTTCCAAGGATCTCCTTTAAGTGATCAAGCTTCTACAAAAGAACCTGGTCTGATACCAATTGTTGGAAATAATACTGAGAGGGGGGGTGAATCAGTATTATCACTTCAATAAAACTTTTTCATTTCCATATTCAGATTCATATATGCTACTTCCACAACTTCTTATGATTCAGTTAGTTGATCCTTAATAAGTGCATTAGAACATTATCAACCATATTAAGAGTAAACAGGTGCAGTAAAATAGAACAGATCATCACACATAAGCCACACACATGAACACCAGCATATAAGGTGGAAACCCAATGTGAGAGAAAACCACCTGTTGCAAGTCATCTCAATCTTCTTCTTAATAAGAAAATCCTTTTACAATATTTATGTACTGGTGCAGTCTTATACCAGTATGCAAGCTTCTACCTGTAGAGAGCTACAACCCTCTCTCGTTCTCCAGTCTCTCTCGGAAGGGAGCTACAACCCACATAGTTCTTGTACTAGCTAAGATACTAGTACGTAGGTGCTGGCCTACAATCTTCTCTCGTCCAGGTACCACGTTTCATACATTTTTAGACTGGATACTCCTGAAGCACAACACATAATCTGAAAGGCCACGTTTCATCCAATTTTCATACTGGACCCATTAATATCATTGAAGCACATAATCAATCAATCTTCTGAATCACCCAAACACCAGATCAATACATATACAAGGATAATATATGTGTTAGCACCCAACTCTAGTCCATCAGATTACATAGATATGAGTCATTATGATCCTAATCCAATATTAGTTCTCATCCATCAATACTGAAGCCGCATACATACGCGCTAACACCAAAGCCAACCCACATTCAGATGTACAAATATTCAAACATGACTTGCAGCGATTTCAAACATAAGTTATACCCAGATCAAATCATTACAAGCGTCAGTATACAAATCTAGAATAAGCATAATCAAATATATAGAGATAGTTCATTTCAAACCATTTGATCCCGATCTATCCTTAGATCTTGTTCTCCATCAACGGTGAGATCCCTCTTTAGCTCAGATCCAGATCTGCACCATAACCCAATCACAGTATTCCAGATCTAGCACTTATCAGATATTCAATAACAATTCAGATGATGCTTTGCCAAATGATCTCCTTCCCCTTTTATAGTCTTAGGCCTTTCACAATACCACGGTCCAAAACCATAATAAAACAATACCATGAACCCAATACTTGGGATCAACACTTTTGGATGCAATACCACGGACCAAAACCATAGGATCAAAAAACTGTCGGACCAATACCATGAACCAACCATGAAAGTGCGTGAACTTTTTTTTCTACATGAAATAAACTTTTCTCCGCATAAAAGTGCATGAACTTTTTCTCCACATGAAATAAACTTTTCTCCGCATAAAAGTGTGTGAACTTTTCTCCACATGAAATAAACTTTTCTCCGCATAAAAGTGCATGAACTTTTTACGTGAAATAAACTTTTCTCTGCATAAAAGTGCGTGAACTTTTCTCTACATGAAATAAACTTTTATCTTCATGAAAGTGCGTGAACTTTGCTGCACTATAATTTATCATCTGAGATGAGTGGGTTGCCATCAAGTAGAACATATGTATCATAATGCCAACAATCTCCCCCTTTGGACTTGATGGCAACAACAACCAATCACTCTCCCCCTTTGACATCAAGGGCAAAGGGCAAACCAAGATAATCTCTTTCCTAGAGAAACATTCTGCTGCCCATACTCCCCCTGAGTACCTGCTGAAATCTCTAAATGAGCTCCCCCTTTGTATATGCCAAGGTGTACCACTCTGTCCATGCTTCCTCTGAGTACATGCTGAAGTCTCTGCTCTGCTGAAGTGTGCTGTTCATGCTCCCCCTGACTATAAGCAAGCTTTATGAAAGTCACCAATAGCTGATAGTAGCAACATCTGACAATCACCATTCAGATCAGCAACCCTGATTTCCTTCTATTCTTTCTCTGCCTTCGTTCCACCTGAAACCAACAACAGTTGTGAACTAGAACCAAAAGCTTCTAAGATAATGCCAACAATGCATCATTAGAAGTTTATCTGCTCCCCCTGAACCTGTGCCAGATGGTCTCTGTCAGACCCATATCAGACTATCTTCCACCAGAGCCTGTCCCTTCTGATATTCATCAAGCCTCCATATACGCGACTTTCTCTGCAAAAACCGGCGTATGTACGCGGATCCTCCTCAGATAACACGCATACACCCATTTTTCTCTGAAACTGACAAGATTTAACAGCAGGATGATGCATCAACTACTCCCAGCTTCTGTCTGAGATATTCAAAAGTTTCCCTAGGCAGTGGTTTGGTAAGAATATCAGCAATTTGTTCCTTAGAAGGAACATACTCCAATTTAACCTTTTGTTCAACCACTTGTTCCCGGAGAAAGTGATACTTGATCGGTATGTGCTTGGTCTTTGAATGCATGACTGGGTTCTTTGAAATGCTGATTGCACTTGTATTATCACATAAGATGGAGATAGGTGTAGTACAAGTGATCTAAAAATCCTGCAAGGTTTGTATCATCCAAAGGAGTTGAGTGCAGCAAGATGCAGCTGCCACATATTCCACTTCAGCTGTAGATAAAGAAATCGAACTCTGTTTCTTGTTGAACCAAGATACTAATCTGGAACCCATAAAGAATGCACCACCACTTGTGCTCTTTCTGTCATCCATGCTTCCAGTCCAATCTGCATCTGTATAAGCATGAAGAGTGAGATCTGTATCTCTAGGATACCATAAGCCATAGTTTTGAGTTCCTTGAAGATACTTTAAAATTCTCTTTACTGCCTGAAGATGAGTTTCCTTAGGATTTGCCTGAAATCTTCCAACTATTCCCACTGCATGCATGATGTCTGGTCGGGTACCTGTCAAATAAAGTAGACTTCCAATCATGGATCTATAGGTTGGTTGATGCACTGCTGCTGATTCATCATTTGCACTGAGACTGCATCTTGTAACCATATGGGTACATACTGGTTTTGAATCTTCCATGCCATACTTCTTCAGAATCTGCTTGAGGTACTTGGTTTGAGACAAGAAGATACTGTCTTCATTTTGTTGGATTTGCAATCCAAGAAAGTCTGTCAGTTCTCCAAGCAAAGACATTTCGAATTCTTTCTACATCACCAAGGCAAAGCTTTGACTCATAGCTTCTTCATTGCTGCCAAAGATCATATCATCTACATACACAACAAGTATTAGCAATTTGTCATTTTCATTTTTTTATATAAAGATTGCTATCTACTGATCCTTTTGAAAATCCTTGTTGATGAAGATATTTGTCTAAACGATAGTACCAAGTCCTTGGAGCCTGTTTAAGACCATAGAGAGCCTTTTTTAATCTGCATACAAGATTTGGATCATTCCCAAGAATGAACCCATCTGGTTGCTCAATGTACACTTCTTCTAAGTCTCCATTTAGAAAAGTTGATTTCACATCCATTTGAAATACTTTGAACTTCTGAAAGCTTGAGAGAGCAAGGAACATTCGGATGGCCTCAAGTCTAGGAACAGGAGCAAAAGTTTCTTCAAAGTCTATTCCTTCTTGTTGAGCATACCCTTTACAAACAGGTCTAGCCTTGGTTCTAATAACTTCCCCATTTTCATTCAACTTGTTCTTGAAGATCCATTTTGTTCCTATGACATTCTTATCTTTTGGTCTAGGAACTAACTCCCAAGTGTTGTTCTTTTTGATTTGTTCAAGTTCTTCATCCATTTCCTTGACCCAACATTCATCTTTGCAAGCTTCTCTTACATTTTGTGGTTCAGTGGAGGAGAGTAATGCCAAATAGCTTGAAGCTTCTGCAATTGTTCTTCTTGTTTATATGCCAGCCTCCTTTTGCCCCAAAATTTGTGATTCTGGATGATTCTTTTGAACATACCTAGAAGGAGTCTTTTCTTCTATCCTTATCTGTTCTTCTGGCTCCTCATGAGTTTCTTCTTCATGGGTCTCTTCTTCATCATCAGTCTGATTCGGAGAGTAGTCTTCATCCTCTTCGATATCTTTATGATTTACTTGCCTAGGGATGTATCCTTTTTCATCAACCACTACATCAATGTTGTCAACAATTCTTCCAATTTTTTTACTATAGCACTTATATGCTTTTTTGTAGGGAGAATAACCAAGGAGAATGCCTTAATCTGCTCTAGCTTCAAGTTTGCCAAGCTGTTCATCAATATTCTTAATATAGCATTTGCTCCCAAAAATTTTGAAATGCTTTACTGAGGGAGTCTCACCATACTAGAGCTCATGCGAAGTTTGAGTGTTGTTCACTCAGACATTTGTTTTGTTGAGAATAACAACCACAGCATATGCAGCTTCACCCCAGAAGGTTGCGGGAGTTCCAGACTCATCAAGCATAGCACGAGCCATTTGTTGGACTGTTCTGTTCATCCTTTCCACCACTCCATTTTTCTGAGGAGTCCTAGCTGTAGAGAATTCCCTTCTTATTCCATGTTCTTCACAGAAATCGAAAAATTCATTTGAGATAAACTCCCCACCTCTGTTGGACCTAAGGCACTTAATTTTGTAATCTGATTCATTTTCAACCAAGGCTTTGAAGGATTGGAATTTTTCGAACGTTTCGTCCTTGTGCTTCATAAGTCCTAACCAAACCATCCTGGAGAAATCGTCAATGAATAATATAAAGTATTCTTCTCCTCAAGGTGACCTTTTCCTAAATGGACCACACACATCTGTATGGACTAGCTCAAGAGGCTTGCTTGCTGATCCTTCCTTCTCAGGGAAGTTAGTTCTGGTTTGCTTCCCAAACTGACATGATTTGCATATGGTGTTGTCTGGAATTTTGACGTCTGGAAGACCACGGACTGCCTGGTATTTGCATGCTTTCCTTATTTGTGAAAAGCTTAGATGCCCCAACCTCCGGTGCCATAACCAGTGTTCATTATTCTTGCTCAAATAACATTGTTGTTCTCCTTCTTCAAATATGTATAGATTATTTGGAGTTCTTCTACCTTTGATTATTGTTCTTCCTGTATCAAGATCGCGAATTCTACACCCATATGATCGAAATATTACCTCGGTTCCATTATCGCACATCTGACTGACACTCAATAAATTATGCTTCAAGCTAGCAACATACAAAACATTTCCAGCTTTGACCCTCTCTTTCAACTGAGCAATGCCTTTTCCTTTTCTGGCTGCAGGGGTATCATTTCCAAAAGAAACTTTCTTTCCTTTTTCTAAAGCAGTATATGGTTCAAGTTTTTCTTTATCACCTGTCATATGCTTCGAACATCCGCTCTCGATGTAGCATTGATTTTCCTGTCCTTCTGCATACAAATCTATCCCACAACTTTCTGATTGCGGTTCCTTCATTCTCCATGTTTTGGCACTTGAGATTTGTTCCTTCTGAGTTGTCTTCCAAAACCTGATCCTGCATTCAGAATCTTCATGACCAAAATTATTATAAATAGAGCATTCAATTTCACTATCAAGGGAGGAAAAGTTGTTATAGGTCCTCTTTGAGATTGCAGGCATACTTCTTTTTTTTGAGCTTCTCTAGTCATGATTGTTTTACAGGAAACACATTGAACTGCTTTGTGATCAAAATTATGGCAAGAGAAACATTGGCCATTGAAGAAATTCCTGTGACTATCCTCCAACCAATTGTAGTTTCTACTGACATCCGTTTTTGAATAAAATTGGGAAGATTTTACCTATGGCTGGTTGTAGCTTCTATTTGTAGCATGCCCCTGATTTTCTTGATAGTCTTTGTTTTTTCTTGAGGAAGATTTTCCCTGATTTACCTGATGATTTCTATTAGGTATTTTCTCACTCCTTCTTGCTGCATCAAGATAACCTTTAGAAGTGGAAGCTTGAGATGCTTCTCCATTATACCCCAGACCTGTCTTGATTAGAGGGGAACGCTGCACATTGATAATCTCATTTAGAGTTTCAGATCCTTTAACAAATTTAAGATTAAGGGCCTTTGTCTTCTCAATTTCTTTTCTAAGGCCAGGAATTTCGCAAGGGATTTTTCCTTTTCATCAAGTTGATATTGCAGAGTATCAATGATCATATTCTTTTCTTCTAAACATGTTTTGAGTCTAGAAATATCTTCATAAAAGCCATCCACATCTATAGCATCCATGTAATCATCATCTTTAAAGGCCATTAAAAGTTTATAGTTATTACCTCGTTCATCTTCATCACTATTTGAAAGACCATCACTATCTTCATGAGTGTAGTAACTTTTCTTAGTTACATTCTGTTTCTTGTTCATCTAAAAGGTTCCTTCCCCTTGTCAATCTTATCCTTATGAGGACATTTGGCAGCATAGTGACCTACTTTTCCACAAGCAAAACATTTGAACGGTAACTTACCTCTGAATCTTCCAGTACCCTGTTGAAGATTTCTGACAAAATTTGATTCTTCTTCTTCTTCTGACACGTGTCCTGACTCATAGTACTCTCCTTTGCCTGAAGCCTTGAAGGCAGCTACTCTCCTGTCTGACAGAACTCCTTTCCTCATTTCATAAGCAGTTAGAATTTCGTGCAGCTGTGACATTTTAAGGTTTTGTAGATTCTCCTTTTCTTCTATAGCGGAAACTTTAGATTCAAATCTAGAGGACAAAGACCTTAGAACTTTTTCAACCACAACAGCCTCTTTTATTTCTTCACCCAAATTTTTCATACAATTAACAATCTCATCTACATGAAGAAAATAATTAGCCACACTTTCATCATTATACATATTTAGATTTTCATACTGAATCCTGAGTGTTTGAAGTTTTTCTCGTTTTACCTGGCCATCTCCTTCATAGCTCAGAACTATGTTGTTCCGTATCTCTTTTGCGGATTTAAAATGCATTACCTTGACAAATTCTGATTGAGATAGGCATCCTAATAGAGTATTGACCGCCTTTGCATTTGTTTCATATTTCTTTTTCTCAGTCGGATCTGTAGGAGTTGCTGATGGAAAAGTATACCCTGTATCTATGATATCCCAGACTTCTGTACCAAGAGATTGAAGATAGGAAGTAACTCTTACCTTCCAATATACGAAGTTTGTCCCATCAAAAATTGGTGGCTTGATTGATGCTTCCCTCTCGTAGTTACTCATGATGAAAGATCTTCCTTCAAGCGATCAAGCTTCTTCTAAAGGACCGGCTCCGATACCAATTGTTGGAAATAATACTGAGAGGGGGGGTGAAGCAGTATTATCAAGTCAAATATTCCTTTTTCGAAACAAATGATATACGCTACTTCAGTTAGTTAAACATGCGTATATACGCATCTATGCAGAAGGAAAACCGCGTATACAAGACAATCTTTTACTTTATCTTTCTGATGATGATTGTTAATCTATGTTGCAGAAACAAATAACCAGTAACCAGAGACAGTAAAACAGAACAGAAGGACAATCACGCACAAGAACACAAGATATAAGGTGGAAACCCAATGTGGGTGAAAACCACCTGCTGCAATTCGTCTCTATCTTTTTTTAAATTAGAAACTTCTTTTACAATGTACTGGTGCAGTCCTTTACCAGTACGCAGGCTGCAACCTGCAGAGAGCTACAACCCTCTCTCATTCTCCAGCTTCTCCTGGAAGGGAGCTACAACCCCCTTTAGCTCTTGCACTAGCCAAGATACTAGTACGTAGGTGCTGGCCTACAGAAGGTTACAACCTTCTCTTTCTTCCAGGGACCACGTTGCATAAATTTTCAGATTAGATCCATAAACATCAATCAATCATCAAGAATCAACCAATCCCCTTTCCACCAATTAGATCTGAATCAAGTAGATACTTCTCTAATAGTTGTACCCAAAACACAGTACTAGAAACCACACACCAAACACTGAACCCAGAACACAGCAGTAATAAACAGAAGTAGCTAGATCACAACTTAAGCATATACGCTATTTCAATAACCTGCAACATGTGTGTGTACGCTTCTGTGTTTGGAACAACCTGCGTATACGATGTTTAATTCACTGAACCAGCGTGTATAGGTGCCTTCACTTCACTGAACCTGCGTACAGATCTATAAAGGATAATTCGCTCTTCCAGATATTCAAAAACACTAATTAACCCAGATTATCAGTGTTATAGATCAAGAAAGCGCCACATAAAATAGACCAAAATCATATAAAGATACTATCGTTCAAGCTTAAATATTATGACCCATCAATAGAAATTATCCTTCTTCTTTTCGCTAAGGTTCCTCCTTTATTCAGATCCAGATCTACACCATAACCCAATTACCAACATTCAGATCTACCACTTTTCAGATATTCAATAATAATTCGATGATCATTTGCCACATGATCTCCTTCCTCTTTTATAGTCTTAGGCCTTCCACAATACCATGGTCCAAAACCATAACATTTCAATACCATGAACCCAAAACTAGGGATCAGCACATCTGATGAGACGACATGGTCCAAAACCATAGGTTCAAATCCCAAGGACTAACTACCATGGACCAAAAGTAAGTTCCCCAACATATACGCACGTGCTTTTGTAACGTATAACACGCGTGTATACGCGTCTTCGTCTAGATGAAACTGCGTATATGCCTTTTTCTTCTTTCTGAGTGCCTGAACTGAGATCTATCACCAAGATGAGTTGCCATTAAGGAAAAAACCAGAGCCATAGCATCAAACCTATGCCATAATGCCAACATGAATAGCTGGAGATTGGCTATGACCAGTTTTGTTAAATTGCCTAATTTTGAAGGCTGAAAGCTAAAGTCTACATATCAGTTATGTAATTGGTTAATCGATCCCTTTTTCCTTCGGCCAAAGATCTATATAATGAGGAATCTAAATAGGACGAGATAGTTTTTGATAGAGTTTGTATAGAATAGAGATATAACCAGGGAGGCTATAACAGGCTTGCATTATGTTATCGCCCAAATCTGGGCTGGACTATGTAATCACGCATGTATTTTCCTTTATGAATTAATAAGAAAGGGAGCTCCACCTCATGTTTGATAAATCATATTTATGTGTTTCAAAGATGAATGAAATGATGAAGTACCGAGCAATGTTTCTATTTGAAAGGGAAACGCACAGGTTGGCTAAGGCCCAGCCAACCTAGCATGTTTACCCTATTTTCTATTCTTTTAATTTATGTTTATACTGCCAAGTGTGATTTAATTTATAGCACATGTATTCATGTTTGAGTGAAAGTGGATCTGTAGCATGAAGTAGTTAAATTTCCTTTTCTTGCATTTGATTTCGGATTAGTTTTATCGCCTGGTCCAAGCAAGAGAAATAACCCTACACCAATGCACGTTGGTGTGTTATTCATTTCCTGCACTTGATTTTGGATTGGTTTTCCTGCGTGGTCCAAGTAGGAGAAATAACCCTGCACTAGTGCATGTTGGTGTGCTATTCATTTGCTGCAGTTTTGTTTGATTTGGTTTTCCCTGCCTGGTCCAAGCAGGAGAAATAAACCTTCACCAGTGCACATTGGTGTGCTATTCACTTTCTATAGTTCTGTTTGATTTGGTTTTCCAGCCTGGTCCAAGCAGGAGAAATGAACCTACACCAGTGCACGTTGGTGTGATGAAGCAAGCCTTTTTAGTTTACTTCTAGTAGTTTTCTTGCTTTCATTAATACTTCATGACAGGATAAATGATATGGATTTTTTCTTTATTACTGCACTCTATTAAAATCAGGAACATTCATTTTTCTATGTGTGCAATTTGATTTCATAGTATATTAACACTTGCAGTAACTACGCATTTATTTCAAGAATTAAAATGCTAAGTGTAATAAGCTCTGATCTGGTGCAAGAACTAGTTTCTTGCCACGGGAACTGAGTGCTCTGAACCTGAAAAAGTTCAAGACCTTGCATGAAGCAAAATGGTTTTAGTACATACACCATTTATACCCTCTACATAAATCTCTGTTCCTGCACTAGTGAAAGCATACTGCACTAGTGCAAGACGGATTAGTGCAAGAAGGAAATCTTTACATAAGCAGGTTTGAAGGGCCCATCTGTTGGGATTGTTAAAGTGTCTTTGCTAAACAAAACACACATTCAGTAGTTAATCAATAGTTATCTAGAGTGATTTCCCCTTTATTTTGATGGTTCAAGTTGCCTTTTTCTCTCTTTAGTATGATTCTACAATCTTTCCTTTAAATAAAGAAGGGATTGACATTAGAAATATTCATACCATCTGTGGCATTGCCTGTGCTTCATCTCTAAGTTTACGAATCCCCCAAGTTGACAATTTAAGTGTTGAGGAGTTTGAGTAAGTGTAATTTCTACACCCAACAAGGTATTTTAATGCAGAATGGTCTGTATACATCTTAAAGTGTCTTCCTAGCAAGTAATGCCTAAACTCATGGATCACATACAGCATAGCCTACCCTTCGCGCTCTGTCGTCGATTAATTTTTTTCATCCTTCAACAACTTCTTGCTTGTGAATGCTATTGGGTGATCCAATTCTCCTCCATCGGCCTACGTCAGCACTGCTCCCAATGCGATACATGATGCATACACATGCACATGAAATTCCTTCTTCCAACCTAGGAAGACTAGGATCACCACGGTGACCATTTTTTCTTTCAATACATCCAATCTCCACTGACATTCCTCATTCCAACAGAATGTAGCGTCCTTCTTCAATATATTTTCCATCGGCGCGGTAATCTGGGCATAGCTCTTGATGAACTTTCAATAGTATCTAGTATGACCCAGAGTTGCACACAACTGTTTAACGCTCCTTGGTGCCTCCAAGTTAATTATGAGCACAATCTTAGTGGGGTCCACCAGTATACCTTGTCTGCACACTACATGACCCAACAAGATTCCAAAAGGGACGCAAAATAAACAATTCTTCAAGTTTAGCATGATCTGATACCTTCGACACATATCCACCATCAAGCAAAAACTATCTACATGGCATTTGACTAGTGCAAACATGGTCCAATCATTAAAATAAACCTCCAAAAATTTGTGAATGAGCTCCTTGAACACCGCAATGACTATGCGTGAAAAGATTGTCAGCGCATTCTTAAGTCCAAAAGGAATTACCATATACTGAAAGCATCCCCACTTTGTCGCGAAGATAGTCTTACTCCTATCTTCCAGCGTGATCTTTATCTGATGATATCCAGAGAACCCATTAGTAAATGAATAGGCTTCTTATCTGCCAACATTATCCAATACCTCATTTGTGAATGGAATCAAAAAAGGATCATGATTGGAAGCATCATTCAACTTCCTAAGATATACACAAATCCTTATCTCATCCTTCTGCTTCTTTTCCTGAACTACCATAGGACTTACCCAATCAACGTCCTCCACCGATTCAATAATACCCGCTGCCAACACCTTGTCCAACTCCAAGTAGACCTTTTCCTTGTACTTAGGATTAAGGTGATATGGCCTCTGCTTAACAAGCTTTGCATCTGGTTTAAACGTTATTTTCATCACTCCTAAATTTCTTATTATCCCCTTCAAGTCTGAAAACTTTGTAGGGAACAAATCCTGGTACTCGCGAAACAACTCAACAACCTTATCCACCGTAGCATCATCCCAATAGTCCCCTATCTTCGCAAACTTCGGTTTTGCCTCTGTTCCAATGTTCACTTGTCTAGTTTTCAGTGGCACAGTAATATCTGGTTTCTCTATCTTTGGTCCCTAAACCTCACGGTGACCTTCTGCCTCTGGGATATTAATGTTCCTTGGATCCTCCTCTTCTTCTTCAACAGTCACATTATAGCACTCCAACGCATGGCGTAGCTGGGTGGTCCAATTTGGTTGAATAAAATCCATGGGATCATGCGGTATTTTGAATATCATTGCCTTGACCTCTTGCAACGCCTCATCAATGCATTCAAATCCATTTTCAAACTTGAATGTTATTAAGTATCCCTATCTCAAAATATCCCATTCGTTAGTGTCGTGATGGAGCTTGGTTTCCAGGTACCAATTCATTGGTATTACATCTAAAGTGTGACAGAACAAATGCATCCACTCTGGTTGCAGCTTTGCTCCATAAGTGTTAGTCCATTTTGCTAAGTGATCACACAGATCACTCCTCTCATCATATTTCTCTGTCAATCACAATTTTGGGTGAAAAAACTGCACACTCATCATTTTTTTGTATTCACGCCATCCATCAAAATTGTCTTTATGCGTACCCCACCATCTTGCGAGTGTAGCATGCAACGCCAAATCCAGTGCTTTGAAGCGATGCTTCTCAGTCACTCCCCTTTCAAATTCATCCAAAAATTTATCTACATGAGTTAAACCATCATAATAAGGAAAACTCCTTACCTTCGATGATACACAGCACAACAATTTAGTCATCATGTTACAGTGTAGTGTAGATACTTTGTGAAACCTATTCTGCAGTGTTCCAACTCCTCATTCAAATCTGATTTACAAGAGATTTTGCAGTCCCATGTAATGCATCCATCTGTTGTCGGATTCACCCAATCTTGGTATCGCATTGTAATTTTGTAAACTTGGTCAAAATCATCATCACTTTCATAATCATAGACCAGTTAAGTACAACATGGTCCTTCTGCAGGGTCCAAAGGTACTACTACATGGAGCGATTTCCTCTCAAATGACATTGTCAGTTTCTTTAAATTGATCACCCCATTCATGTCAATAGCCTGGTCAATCCCAAGGAGCATGGGGTATGGATTCTTGTCATTGACAATCTCTATCATTTCGAAATAAGCCAATGCACCCACACCTTCAGTATCTACTGTCACTCCCTACAATAATCCCATGGGGATAATATTTTGTTGATTCACCATTCTCAATTGAATCAGAGACCACTGTAGCAGAGGTCTCCCCATTCTCTCCCATGTTTTCTTAGGAAAAACATTCGCATCTGACCCAAGATCCAAAATAACTTGTTCCATTTCATATTCACCTATTTTTGTGGTGAGCCTCATCTCACGCCCTATTCTTACCTTATGCTTACCAATTTTCTTGACCACACATGGTCCCTCAAGAAAATTTTCTTTACCACCACATTTATTGATCAACTACTGTAATCCTTTCATGGCCTTGCTATCATGTAGCAGCTTCATACAAGTCTCTAAAAAGGTAGTAAGCATGGATGATTTGATATGATCATATACTAAACACTAATGTAGAGTTGATTAGTCATTAGTGAATTGAATGAAAACCGAAAGCACAAAAAACAAGGAAGACTGCTGGAGCAGAACACTTTACGACAATCGATAAAACCATAAGAAATATGTAAAACTGAAACGAAAATAGTGAAAACACAGATATACCAAAATGCGATATTGATTACGGAGTTCGTCCCCGATGGACTACGTCTCTGAGTCCGCTTTCAAGATGGGTGACCATTTTATTAGGAATGAGAAGAAGAAGTGGATTACAAAGTGATTTAGTCAGACTAAACTTGCACATAGGAAATTCTGACCTCTTTCATCAAATAACTCTCTGAACCAGCTTTCCAACGCCGCTCATGGTTTCCAAATCCGACTCCTGATGCTCCCGAAACTTAGAAAACAAAATATGCCTCTAACCTCCAAAACTACATACAAAAGCTAAAAACTCTCCTTCTTTGTCTTCAATGAAGAATTCTACCTTTATAGGCCTGTACATGCATAAAAACAACCTATTTCCATCTTTGGAATGAATCAGTTGACTTCTGGGTTGATTTAGAGTTTGTTTGCCACCTCAGTGGACACCTTAGGGTTAAGTCATGGTTTAGAATTAATTAAGATCAATTAAAACCATAAAAAAACCCACAAATAGACCATATAATAACCGAAACAGCTAGCTGTCAGGGAGAACTGGGTGGAGGTTGATGATTGTGCATGTGAGCGCTGGCCAATACCCGCAGTCAACGCACCGGCAGTTCCACTCTGCAGTTATGGTGACGGTGGCAGTGGCAGTTTCGTAACTTTTTGCATGTGACCATGACCCAATGGTTATCCTCCATAGTCATTGTCAACTTTCCACTGCAAATGCTAACTCCTAGCTGATATACCTGCTATCTGTTCACATGGCATACCTCTCGCTACAGTTTAGGTTGGTGGTTAGGTGCCTAACTATCATCCTAATGGTTTATTACTGTGGTCACATGGTCCTAACAATCCCGTCGCGTTCTACAACCTACGCGGTTTAGGACTGTTATGTCATTTAATTTGTATTGTTTAAACTTTTCAAAGGCAAAGAGCATAGGTATTAAGATTTTAGCATTAGGACTAGGGTCTAGGTTTTGAAATGTATTTTTAAAACATAGAAGTAACACATTAGGAATTTACTACATGGTTTTGATTTAGCTTAGGATTTGGATGGTTTAGCATAGGTTAATGAGCATAGGATCCTTTTAGGGTAACAAATGATAACAATATAGCTAGGAGTTAGGTTTTAGGTCCAGGATTAGGTTTTAGGTTTCGTTTAGCTGTTCAAGACCCATGTCGACTCTGCATAGCGACATTAGCAAAACTGAAACCTTTACTGAATGATCAACCCTTGTACTTCCTTATGGTCTCCATGTGACATTTGTCAACATTGCACAACAAAGACCATCACATCTTTGAAACTAACACTGGTGGTGATGACGACAAGACTATATCATCGACCAGATACTTTAACTTGAATCCTTTTACACAATCAACTATAGCAACCATAAATTATGCAAAGTTGAACGACAAAACACATGCCATTGACCAAACCCTGGTGGAACTGTCGATGACATAAGTTGACAACCAAGTACAACATCACATCAACTGAATTCCATCAAACCAT
The DNA here is from genome assembly GCA_000404065.3 of Pinus taeda. NCBI lineage: Eukaryota > Viridiplantae > Streptophyta > Pinopsida > Pinales > Pinaceae > Pinus > Pinus taeda. Next base: position 54,883 of record APFE031459695.1, on the reverse strand, counting down.
AACATTACTTGAACAACTTGATCATAACCAACACTGTCCATCTGTCAAAGTTGAACTGAAGCAACAATGACACTGAACAACACTGAATGACACTTATGAACACTGATGACAACACTTCAAACACTTGTGCATTTGGATCGATGGATCCTCCTAAATCGATGGATGGATCAATTTCTTCAGACTGCTTATCCTGAATTCTTGAGGTAGAAGCCTCAGCGAAGCTTTTCTTCACTTCCATAAAGGTTTCTTTCACGCACTCTAAATCAAATCCAACCTCCTTTTCTAGAGCTTTTCAAACCCATTCACTTTCTTGAAGCTACTTTCCCATATCCTTTCTAGTCATCATTCCACTATGCAACACAATATTCACATTAGGATCCTCTTCGCGGGGTTCAACCCTCATCATCTATAGGTTCTGGGAAGGCTTCTGAGGCTACATCCCCTTTTCCCATATCTTAGCTATTAATATAGGGCAGTAATCTATCGCATGGTCAAACTGAGTACAATATCAGCACGACAGGTGCATCAAGTTCATACACTCCCGTGTGTAGTGTCCTGGCCCTCCACAATTGTAGAAAATAACTTGCCCCGACCTCTTGCAAGTCGTCCTACTCCTCAGCCTCATTTGTGCCCCTAATATCCCCCTCACACTCCCCCAGCTCCTTGATCAGAGGTCGAGTCTCTATCAGCATCCGATATGTGGGCGTTCTCTCCATCATTAATGCATAGCTACGGCAGTTGCACTCATCGTGACCCATTGATCTATAGAAGCTACAAAAGAGCCATTGTAGTGTCTGTACAAATTTTTGTAGTAAGTGACAATTATCTATCACATGTTTTCTAGCTACCTGACATATAGCACTCCACAACGCAAGCCCCATACTTGGCCTTGCTTGAGCTTTGGGCCTCAAAATCATCAGCCCTCCTCTTTCAACGTAATTCACAAAGAAAAGGTAGTGATATTTATCATGCCCCTTGCTCTTACATTTCAAACACCAAACTTCTTCACACACCTATGGCTGAGCCGCTCTATCCTTCTTCAAACTTTGGAATTCTAGCAAAGGTTTTTCAACTCTGCATGAATCTGCTGAACTCCCAAAGCAACATCTTGAATCAGTGTCTCATGCAATCTCATCGCAATATTCAGGGCTTCCGCTTGAGCCCCAATATTTTTCTATGATAAAGCAACCCTTAAATGAGGCAAGAGGGAAGCCACAAACAATTTTTAGTGCTTCCCATTCGTAGGTTTCATGTTAGCTTCACAGATGATCCAGGTCCCAGGGTGTCTCGCCTGACTTCATCATGATTTCCTTGAATCCCACAATTTAGTGCACTTCAAACTTGGGCTTATTGAATTCCTTATTCAACGCAGTATGAATGTTTGCCAACGTAGCTATCGGGTTATCGATGCAGTACTTAATGTACCACGTTAGCGTGCGATCTTGTAAAGCCATAACCAATGTTGATTTCTTCATCTGATAATCTACAATGTTTTGGGCTATTCATACTACCTTCACAATGAACCAAAACTAGTGTGGGTCCTCATTTCCCAAGCCCTTGAAAATGGACAACTTCACTGCATTCACCATATTGAACAATGGTAGAGGTGGTGGTAGTGTGGCCAAAGGTGTATGCTGTGGAGGTGAAGATGGAGTTTGTGTGGGTGGATGGGGTATTCACAGGAACCTTTGCCTTATTAACTGGGCAGTGCTCTGCGGTGAAGCTTGTGCTACTTCTCTATTGTCACTCAGAGGATGCTCAATCAATAGGCTATATTCATGGTCTGCTCTCCCTCTATCCTTGAATAACTTTCCACTTTTTGTAGCTCCAAACATCAAGGTAATTGCATAACCTGCCTTTCACACAAGAGAATTTTAATCCAAGTATTCAAAGATCTTAAATACTTACATCACAGTCATTTAAATAAGCACCACTCTGCTTCGTTGTAGCTGACCAAGGTATCAACCACGAATTTTGTCACAAATCCTCTGATGACACAATCAAGCCAGTGATCAACAGTGTGTGTGATCTTATCTACAGAGGCTTCCAGTTTCCGCACTAACTTCGAAGTCCACAGTATTCGAGCCTCCACCTTCCCTAGTCATCTACTAATTTAGTGATCCACTCGTATAGCTCAATTGGGAAGGAACAAAATAAAATTTCGCGTATCTTTGTGTACAGGTACCTATCCAACCACTGTTCCTTCATCAATCACGGATTTTGGTTTTCTTACGTCATGAATTCGTGGATATTTCTATCCAACCACTCCTCAATTTATTTCTTTGTTGGATTTTAGTGATGTGGCATCACACATCTCTTTATGCAGATCCCAGTCCCAGTAATGGAACCATTTGTTGGCTTAGTGGGTCTTGACCCAGGTTCAAATTTAATTTTTCCAAATAAATCCCTACACTACTGGCCCTTTCATCATCCAACCATGGAGTGTGGACTGAAGTCTCACCCGAAGTAGTATGGGGGGATGCTGGAACCAAGTTTCTGCACCCAGAGATGAGTGTGACGTTGTTTTATGCCCTAAACTTGCCTTCACATAGATCGATAAGCCTTTAAGGCTTATCGATATAACTTCCTTTTATCAACCTCTAGATTTCGTGAAGGTCTATGACTATCTTTTGCAGACCCTAAACATGTGAATCAACCATTTACACACCTCTATAATTAACCTTAGTTCTGTATTTACCCAAATCAGTTTAAGTATTTGATAACATTAACATGTAACCAGATATTCTCCGCGTAAACAACTATTATTACTTGCATTCATATGATAATGTAAATCACGTAAAATCACGCATTAATACAGTATTAATTCATAAACCCGTCATTCATCACAACATAATAGCAAATTAATTCTTAGCAGAAATAGATAGACAAAACATAGATATTTCCAAAATAATCTCTTTATTAATGCTTTTATTCTTCTTATAGACTCAAGGCTTCCTTGCACACTCAACTGTAGGGATCCGCGCACTTGGCTACGGAATCTACTCTAGGCCTCTGCACACATAGCTACAAAGCCTCTCTTCTACTCTAATACTTCTTTAATCCTTCTTCTATTGACCCATTACATTCATTCTTCGTTACTTATATTACTATCTATGCCTTAGACTATCTAAGACTCTCCTTTCTATACAATCCCATGGTCTGTGGACCATGGGTAGGTCTATACAGGCCGACACAACTTACATAATAGAAGGGTAAAACCTTTTATGATACTTTACCATCTACGCCCTCCGCGACCACATGTTGCAAAGACTTTACATTCTTTACAACAAAACTTGGGCTTTTTGCCCCAAAACTTGGGCTTTTGCCCCAAAATTGACCCTAGGGGACCCTGTTCCAATAGAGCTCTTATGTATTTTTAGCTTCAAATATGTGTTGTTAATGTATGATGTGGTGATTAATGGTGAATTTCATGGATGGAATTTAGGTATGCGTGAGGTTTCCTATAGTTCTAGTTACTTTATTTGTTGTATGTAAATGTGCCAATGTATAAAGAAGGAGCCCAATTTTTGGTGTTCCTTGTCAAAGTTATACTATGCATATATGTTAAAGGGATATTGAAGAATGGGTTTCTCCTATAAAATGTAGGATATGTGTAACAAATATGATATGAAAAGATAGGAATATGTGTTTAAATCCTTGGGATTTCATACAACATTAAAAAAAAAGTATTATAACCTGGGTTAGGTCATGGTGACCCACAATCACCTCATATACCCTCATCTCCCTACATAACCTATACAAGTTCTGTAATCCCATTGCACAATTTGAGTGAGACCTCATCTGCTTGAAAATGTTGACAATGTCAGTATCCTTGGAGGTTTTATTGGAAAAATAATAAACCTTGGGTGTTTTCCCCCGCAAATCACCCACAAATGGTTTTTTTACTGGGACTAGAAGGTTTGTGGTGAAAAAGGGGATGTGGAGGCCAACCCAAGGGGATATTGAACATTGGTTAAACTATAAGAGATATGAATTTGCAATAGAGAAAACTAGATGTCTGCATATTTCTCCATAATCCTAGTTGCAGAGATACATGAGTTATGACTATTGCAATATTTTCTTCGTAGAGTTTCCTGCAATAGCACAAGAGTGACTTAAACTCCAAGTGCAGCAAAGTGGATTGATACCCCAACTAGAACCTTACCATTGGATGCTCAAGCTACTACACAAAGTGAACATTGTAAGTAATTATATTTCTAGAGTAGTAGATTGCTAGTTAATTGTTGAAGAAAGTGTAACCAAGTTTAGTCTTCATGACATTGTAATTATGATTTTTAAGAAAAATAATTTATCATTATGCTTTGTTGCATGGGTTTCATGAGCAAGAGTTTTATTTTATATATGGATCCTATTGAGAGCCTTAGGATTTATTATAAAGATTCAAAATCATGAAGAACTATTCTTGAGCATTTATGTAATGTATATGAGTCAACCTAGAGTCTAGATCAACCCTCCAAGACAAGCACAAATCCTCTTGAAGAAGGCAGCAAGCAAAATGATGAGAAATGTAGCCATGTCAGCCTCAAATTGAATTAAATAACTAAAGGACATTCATGTCAGCTCAATAAAAGGGCACAATGTTTCACATTGTCATGTCAGCTTGAATACATGGACAGAAAACTATATATACGCATCTAAAGTCACCACAGGAAGCATAGAAACTTGGAATTCTCGGAAACTTCATATGATGACAGAAGAATGGGAACTCACAATTTATCTGAGATTATTCGTTTGGGTAGAGTACTACAATCTACATTATAGGAGGGTAAAAATTCAAACTCAAACAGAGACTCGGATTCTCTATGACTTCTTGATGGTTACAAGATGAGTACAGGTCTAAGGTCCTTATAGTTCAGGTGGCAAAATAGTGAGACAATTTTAGATGGATGCCACAGAGGTAAAATCTCGACATAGGTGTAATGAAGAAGGTCTCAGATCTTTTTCTCAACATACAATCATAATCTCGACATACCTTATGAATAGTCATCATAGAGACACACATTGTCTCAACATACATATTGTCTCGGCATAATACTCTATCAGCATACTTGACACAGTCATGTTCTTGAAATAATAATCTTGATCATAATATTATTGAAGACAAGGTCATAATGAAGAATGGAATGATTACCTCGTTGATATGGTGAATATCTCTATGAAGTGCAACAATAATGTTCTTAGTGATGGTAGTCGTAATGCAGATCTCAACAGTACAGTGATGATGATATAAGTAGTGACAAAAAAGAGGATTGGTGTCTTGGTCTTAGAATGGCTTAGAAGGTCGAGTGTCATGGTCTTAGTACTCTTCAATTGGAATCTCTATAAGAAGAATTTTGTGCGGGTTTTCCTCTCTAAGAGGGAGAGGTTTTGGACCTGGTAGAGAGCCAAAATCTTGTGTTCTTGTATCTTAGTTTTTGGTAACTATTTGATGAATATAAGAAGACACACTCTGCTAAGAACAAGTGAAGGATGTGATAAGAAGAAAAATTAAAATACCTCACAAGTAGTTATCACACTAGAAGAATCACATTAACTACACTTGCCCTAGATTCTTCAACATTAACTAGTGTACTAGAAGGGTATATTGTAGAGTTTGTAGTAGGATCTACACAATCTTTCAATGGAGTAGAGTGTGATTTATTCAAAGAACTATTGGGTTGATACCTTAGAACAATATTGACCTAGATTAAAATTTTGTTATGTGACAAGGGAATTGTATATTTTCCTGTAGATTCACAAGCTCATGCAATGTACTAAAGAAAGAGACAAGAATATACTTCTACTCTTTACAGTGGAAGAATATAAAAAATGAGCAAAAAAATAATCAACAAGAGGAAGATAATCAAATACACATAACATGATAAATATACAGGCAAATCCATAGCTCAAAACCCCACTATCTCTATTGCATATATATCAGAAAATGAAGATGAGATTACAATGCTTGTTCTCACAAGAACAATCCCAGCACTCAGTAAAATTAATCTCCAACTCACAAGAAAAATCTTGGCCAACACTTAGCCAATTTTGCAGCTCTCCAAGTCCCTATTCCTTGCATAATTCCTATGGTTGATTACCCCATCTTAAAGGGAAATCAGTGCATCCAAAACTATGCAATCCCTTCTAGGTTCAATTCCTGATTGCATGCACCATTTGTACAACTCATAAAATTATACAAAAAATAGTACAATGTCTCTGCACTTTAGTCTCAATTGGGTCTTTCTCATAATCAACATGCATGATTTTATGATGAGGGAATCTTTAGTTAGCTAGAGTAGCACTAGTTAATGCATTAGTGCACCAAATGATTGTTAACTCACTATAAGTTCCTCAAATAGTTTGGAACTAATTTAATTATACTTAACTCAATAAACTGAGTTAACTAATTACAACTCATACTTAACTCATATCAGACCCCTATAATATAGGAAGAACATATACATGACGTCAAAAAGACTTCCAACTCGAAATTTATAAGCTAATTAAGTTAATTAAACTTAATTAACTATTTATAAGTTTCTATGAGAATATAATTCAATTTTAATTAACAGTTTAATTCAAGGACAAATTAAACTAGAATTTCTCATTGCCATTTCTCAAAACTCCCTCTCAATAAGAAAGGAATTATCAGCTACCTTGATCCTGTCTCCGTGGAACTCGAATTTACATCTTGAAAATGCCTTTGTCAAGATGTTGGCATCTTGCTCCTCCGTGGGAATGTAATCTAACAACATGATCCACCTCAATACACAACCTTTGATATGATGATATCATATATCGATATGCTTGGACCGATCATGAACAACTGGATTTTCAGAGAGTTTGATACAACTCTGATTATCACAGTAAATCATAGTAGGATCCATCTATTAACTGAACAAACCAACCAAGATCTTCCTCATCTAGATATCCTCACATGTTGCCTAACTTGCATCCATGTACTCTACCTCTACCAAACTGAGAGAAACCAATCTATGTTTCCTATTGTACCAAGAAACTATCATTGACCCAATACTAAAGATCTTTCCTTATGCGCTCTTCCTGTCGGATGGACTCCCTGCCCAATCTGCATCAGTGAATCCTTGAAGCTTCACTCCCTCTATCTGTCTGTACCATAACCAAAACTGAGTAGTATTCTTTAGGTATCTCAACACATGCTTTGCCACCTTCCAGAAAAGCTTGGTAGGCCTAACCACCACTTGACTAAACTGGTTAACTGCATAGCACATATCTATCCATGTGTTGACCAAGTACATGAGTGAACCCACAAGCTGCCTATAAACAGTAGCTTCCACTACTTCCCTTGAAGTAGCATCCTCCTTCCTCTAGTTACTATCTAGAGGAGTCTCCATGGGTTTACTGCTCTCCATGCAGAATCTCTTGAGTATCTCTTTGGCATACTTTCCCTGAGATACAAACAACTCCCCATCTCCCTTCCATACTTCCATGCCAGAAAAGTAATGCATGAGCCCCATGTCCTTCATCTCAAACTCTCTTGCAAGGTCCTCCTTTCAATATTTGATCAACTTCTCATCACCTATAAGTATGACATCATCAACATATAGTACAATTATCAATAGTTTACCTTCCACCACTATGTTGTACAGGTTCATATCCTCTTCACTCTTTGTGAAGCCCAACCTAGTGAATTAGTTATCTATCCTGTTGTACCAAGCATAGAGTGCTTGCTTCAGCCCATACAAATATGTCTTGAGTTGGCACACATGCGACTCATAATAAAAGGTTTCAAAACCTTCAGGATGCTCTATGCACATGTCTTCCTCAATCATGCCTTTGAGAAAGGTTTTCTTCACATCCATCTAATGGATCTTTCAACCCATCTATGCTGATAGTGCCAATATAGATCTGATTGACAAGTACCTTACAATAGGAGAAAAGGTCTCATCATAGTCAATCCCCTCTACCTGTGAAAATCCATGGGCCACAAATTTGGCCTTATTCTTCTCCACACTACCATCTGCAATTTTCTTTACCTTGTAAATCCAACGAGATCTCACTACTGACTTGTCCTCCAGTCTCAGGACCACATCCCAAACACTATTGTGAACTATGGAGTCATACTCCTCCACCATCACATCAACCCAAACCGACTGCTGCACTACTTCTTGAAAGGAATATGGCTCTGTCACAACACATGCACCCATAAGAGCCATGTATCAAGTGTACCTCTCAAGTGACCTCCTCTTCCCGCGCTGAGAAGTGGGTGCTCCCACATTCTCCCATGCATCATCCAACATTATGTCATCCTCTCTAGTGCACTTTCCTCCCTCTCTGGAAGACTTTTCTTGAGTGGATATCTCCAGTCCCAGAACCTCTACATGTGGATTATCCACATCTATCTGAGGCTCCTCAACCTTAGGAGCTAAAAGCTCCTCATCGACATGTAGCTCAAGTTGCCTCTCAAGGGAAACTCACATGGTCTTATCCTCATTGAATATGATATCCCTATGAACCACTATCATCTGAGTCATTGACATGTATCAGTGTATCCCACAAATATCCCCAACTTTGTTGTCAAGTCAAGCTTCTTTTGTGCATATTTGGTCACGTGGAATATACCAATGATCCAAAAATCCTAAAGTGACCAACGTCTGACCTCTTACCAGAATAAGCCTCCTCTAGTATGTTCATATCAAGTATCCAATGTGAGCTATGGTTCTAAACACAAGCCACTGTATTGTATGACTCTGCCCACAAGTGTAGTGGTAGGCCCTGATCATGCAACATTTCCCTCGATGCCCCTACTATGCTTATGTTCTTCCTCTCGACCACCCCATTCTGTTGAGGGTTATGGGGTGCCTTCAACTCTCATTTAATCCCTTCTGTTGCACAAAAGTTCTTAAAATCATTTGAGACATACTCACCACCATTATCACTCTGTAGAAAACCCTCTTACCTAAATCTTTCTCCACAAATGTTTTGAACTCACAAAAAATTGTGAAATTTTGATCATTTTTTTGCATGAAAAATATCCAGCATTTACGAGAATAGTCATCAAGAAATATAACATAGTACCTGTGTTTGGCCGTGGATGCTATCGAGAATGGTCCACACACATTTGAATGGGATCTGTCTATAATAGACTCTTCTCGACTGTCTCTGTCTCCAAAGAAAGACTTGGTGTATTTTCCCAAATTACACCCCTTGCATGTATCAACTTTCTCAAGCATACCTTTGGGAAGACTGGTAGAGATTTTTTGTAATATCTTCAAAGCCCCATGATGCAAGTGGCCTAATCGCTTATGCCACAACTCACTAATATCTCAGCTCTGCATATTTTCTACTTTTGAACTCAAAGAAGCACACTCCTCTACCTCCAAATTATAGAGATTCTTCACCCATATTCATATCTTCTTTACTTGACCCGTGGCTATGTGTCGAAGGACTGCCTTTTCTTTCGAGAAGATCACACCATAGCCTCTATCCTTAAGCATGGCAACAGATACCAAGTTCTTGTTCAGCCCGGGTACATACATAACATTCTTCAAGGTGAGTGGAGCCCCATGCTCCCTCTAAAAAGAAATCATTCCCAATCTAGTAACACTGTACTTTCCATCGTCACCCATCTCGATATGCGTCTAGAAATCTTTCTCCTCCAGGTCACTAAATAACTCTTTGTTGCCATTCATGTGGAATGAAGCTCCACTATCTAATACCATAAACTTCCCACATTGATGACACAATGCATGCAATGAGGGAAAATTCCAATTTGAATTGAGAGGAAAAGGCCTCACCCACCCCTCCTCCTGAGGACTTCTCTTTAGACTTCTTGAGTAGACAATTTGTAGAAAAATTTCCCATATTATGACAATGAAAGCACTTAACTTTCATCATATCTTTCTTCTTACCTCCATGATAAGAATCCGATTTGGAATGGAAATTTTTCCCTTTCCCCTTACTCACCTTGATCGCTAAGGCACAGTTCTATTCATCATCAATCTTTGATGAAGATCCATCCCTGGTGTTCTTCTTGAGCTCATCCCACATCAAATCCAACCATAGTTGTTCCCTATCTAGAAGCTTCTCCTGACCATTGATAGAATCTTTATAACTATGCCAACTCTTTGGGAGTCCAAGAAGAGCAAGGCTCACCATATCTTCCTCGACAACTGTAATTCCAACACTTCCAAGTTCATCAGGATGTTGAGTGAACTTGGTCAAGTATTTTGGAGTTGTCTTGCCTTTCTCCATTTTGATTTTTCAATGTTTATCCTCCAGCCCCAACTTCCTTTGATCATTGCTATTCTAATACAAATCCATCAATGTTTTCCATATATAGTGTAGAGTTTCCTTTCCATGGATACTTGAGACATTGTGGTCTTGAACTCCCTTAAGGAGATCTTCCTTGCCTTCGCCACATACTTCTTCCATTCAACCAAGTTCTGTGCATCCATAGCTATTGACTTAGGAATTTCCTGTTCAACAAATTCCTTCAAGCCATTATCCTCCAACACAACCTCCATCTTGTCCCTCCAAGATATAAAATTCAAGCTTCCTTCCAAGGAATACTCGAGCCGCAAATTGTACAATGCCATTTGTTGATCCTGAAGTATGTATTGCAAATTTGACTTTCACCTATTATTCTCACCTCTGATACCATGTAGATTTTCTTGTAGATTCACAAGCTCATGTAATGTACTAAAGCAAGAGACAGGAATTTATTTCTACTCTTGACAACGAAAGCACATAAATATAGGGAAAAAAAATAATCGACAGGAGGAAGATAATCAAATAAACATAACACAATAAATATCCAAGGAAAACCACAGCTCAAAACCCTACTATCTATATTGCATATATCAGAAAATAAAGATGATATTACAATGATTATTCTCAAAAGAACAATCCTAGCGCTCAGTAAAATCAATCTCCAACTCACAAGCAAAATCTTGGCCAACACTTAGCCAATTCTGTAGCTCTCCAATTCCCTATTTCCATGCACAATTCATATGGTTGATTAGCCCATCTTAAAGGGAAATCATTGCATCCAAAACTATGCGATCCCTTCTAGGTTCAGTTCCCGATTGCATGCACCATTTGTACAACTCATAAAATTATACAACAAATAGTACAATGTCCCTGCACTTTAGTCTCAACTAGGTATTTCTCATAATCGACATGCATGAGTTTCTAATAAGGGAACCTTCAATTTACTGGAGTAGAACTAGTTAATGCATTAGTGCACCAATAGACTGTTTACTCACTATTAGTTCCTCAAACAGTTTGGAACTAATTTAACTACACTTAACTTAGTAAACTGACTTAACTAATTACAACTCATACTTAACTCATCTTGGACCCCTATAATATAGGGAGAACATATACATGACTTCAGAAATACTTCTAACTTGAAATTCCTAAGCTAATTAAGCTAAATAAACTTAAGTAACTATTTACAAGTTTCTATGAGAATAGAATTCGATTTTAATTCACAGTTTAATTCAAGGACAAACTAAACTGTAATTTCTTGTTTCCATTTCTCAACAAGAATAATTTCGTTGTAACTTGATACCATGAGAATCTAGAGCCTTGTGTGGCACAAGAAACTGAGGTATTGACCTAGGCATGGCTTGACGCTAAGAGAAGGATAAGGGGTGCAATGAGTGGTGGTAATATAGAAAAGTGTGTGATAAATGATCTAAGGACTTAGAGGACAAGCAGAAGAGGATTCCAAGAAAGAGGACAACTTCGAGGGATGCAGTTGATTTAGCGGTTGAGGGTAAATTGCAGAGGGAGTAGATATCTCCCAAGAGGTGGAGAAGTACCATTGGCATAGCTAGTGTGGAAATAAAAGATGTTGGCATGACATATCCAAGAGTTGGAAAGGAAAGAAATATAGTGGGCTTCCTTCTTAGTGGGACTAGATGTCTTTGTGCAACAGATATAGGGAAACGTACTGCTACAAAATTGATCTCCAACAAAAGGATAAAAAGGAGGCATGTCGCATATAATTAGAGCATACATATTGCGATAATTTTAGGTCGCAATGAGGATAAAGAAGAAGGGATAATAGAGAGAGGTTAAAAGGAGGATTTCCCACATTATAAGTGGAGTGTAGTTCCATGGAGAGGGCCCTCCACACAGAGTCGAGGAGGACACTGCAATGGATAAGAAGAAGGGGAAGTGCGACATTTGATTCCTGCTAGTGAAGAGGCAGAGTGAGAGGAGGAATAACTCAACATAGAGGATCTACTACATCTTCTCATCCAATAAATAGTCATCCCCTATATCAAACCAATGATCCTATGCACACCTTCCAAACCAGAGGTAAATTCTTCTTTATTTGTTGATTTTTCATGATTATCGGTATTAGGAAAATGTACCCACTTGGACAATGATAATAGTAGCATGGGAGAAATATATGTTGAAGAAACAAACACAACTACATGTACAAGTGTAGGAGAATCTAAGGGAACATACATGGGAGAAACAAATCAAGTTATTCCATCCATGACAGGGACCACAAACTCTAAATAGATAGACCGCAAAAGGATGACCATGGCATATGTTGATACATCATTGAGATTACTACTATTTCACAGGACTATAACCAAATATTTGGAAAAACATCTCTTTGTATGTGAAGTCGTGTGGATTGTGAAGAAAATCCCATATGATGGAATGAAAATCGTGCAATTGGAGACTACTTTCTAGGAAAATGCACTCACATGGTATATGAAGTAAAAATCCACCGTGACCTTAGTACAAACTCACAACTTAGCAGATATCAAGAAAGTGTTATTGAAGGTGTTATATGAAATCTACAACTACGAATGAAAGTATATTCCCTAGATCTAGTGGCCTAGTCTATAACAATAGAAAGAAAATACTATTAAATTCTCCTTAGAGAAATTGGAGAATGGAAAGATGCTTAGTTTTGATCCATTGCAATCTCTTCTCTCATCTTGGCTTGTAAACTCTACCCCTAACTCCGATCACTATAATTAGAACCTGCAAAAATAATCAACACAAGACAAATATCTATGACATCTATGTAACATTATCCAATCTCTCTAATCAATGGATCAGAATAACATTGAAATATATGAATCTAAACATAACATAACACATATAGGAAAATGGTATAATCTTTATATTAATATGAAAGGGAGAGATTTTACAACCAAAAGTGGAAAGTTGATATGGTAGAGATCTCCCCAAGTTGACTTGTCCTTCCTTGTCACAATGCACACCTCAAGGTTACCCTAATGCATGGAAGTAATAACTCTCTTATTATCAAAGCAACAACATAAGGGTATGATTAGTCTCCAAAATCAACCCTGATGTTGTAGATGGTTGTATATTTATAGGAGAGTGTGGTAGTTTAGGAATTCTTATCCATTTACTAATCTAGGGTTGAGATGCACTCTTGATGGGAAGATGAGCTCAAGGGATAAGCGGTGAAATCTCCAAGGTAGGGTTAGATAGGATTCAAAGTTCTTATCCAAGGTAAATGGTTGTAACAACTCCTAATAGCTTCTGGAAGAGGACGCTTCGAGATTCTTTTTATTTTTCTCAAACTTCTAGAATCATTGGACCCCCAACAAGGGATAACCTATTTTTGATCAGAGTAGGTGAAAAACTGAGAAACTTATTGTTAAACATAGGTCCCTAAAGGGACAGCGTGTGTTAGGTCTCAAAAGCATTAAAAGGAAGCAGTTAAGCCTAGAAACTCAGGGATTTGGAAGAGTCATGCTTAGGGATTTGTGTAGGGATGATGACAATGTGTTCGTGGATGTTGATTGATCAAGTTTGTAGGCCTATTGACCCGATCCGACAAAAATTCCTATAACAGAAGGAATTATAAAAAACCAAGTTGGAGTCCCAATGTATAATTGCAATTAAGGATATTAAGCAAGGCACCAATGAATAAGTGTGGGAATATGACCAAAGGTTCACATTTTTAATGGGCAATTTAACTTTATATATCCACAAAGCACAACATTTGGAATGGTTCATTGTAGGGATTTTGTTGTATATTCTCATTGCTCTAATGGAATTAAAGGTGAATTCACAACCAAAGACACTAGATATTGCAATGTAGCTAAAGCCTACACTAGCAAGTGGGTAGAACAACATTGGAATGTCCCAAGTACAATCTCAATGAGTCACCTTGAAGTGACAGTTGCATGACGTCTCTAAGAGAAAGGAGAAATGTGAGGAGGTGTGGTGTACCATTAGAGAAATTTTGAGGTCTAAAATGGGCCTAAAAACAAAAATTTACAACCAAAATCAACTTTATAAGAAACAATATGATTCAAGATGATGATGTCAAACATGGGGGATGATTCACCATTTTAGGAGTAAAAAGTAAACATATTAAAAAAATAAAAACTAATTTTTCAAATCGTATTTTCAAATTATCACCCTATGATTGTACTCAAATTTCAAGCAAGTGAACTCATTAGATGCATAATTCAATTCCTCATTCAAGGATGCATTTTTTTTATGGGACTTGCTATACAAAAAATGAGAAATACATGAAAATTGTGATTACAATCTTGCTTTTCATGTATTTCCCATTTTTTATGTAGAAGGGTCCAACGAAAATATGCAACAGGATTATCCTTGTATGAGGAATTGAATTTTGCATCAAATGAGTGCTCTCACTCGAAATTTGAGTAAAATCGTAAGGAGATAAGTTGAAATATGAGTTGAAAAAGTAGTTTTTTCTTTTTTCCCTCTAAATTTTGATGATGATCTAATCTTATTTTATTATTTCCATTATTATTTTATAATATTCCTTAGGAGGCCCATTTTAGACCTTGAAATTTCTCTAATGAATTTATATAATGGAGTAACACCATGTAACAAGTGCCCAACTATAATAGAAAATGTAGTAATAGGTGTAGTGAATATGTTAGCCCAAGACAAGGGCCTCTGCTGTGAAATTTCAAGAGTTTGGGACCACTTATCGATGAACTTCCCAATGAAGTAGAAGTACTATAGCTTAGTGAGGACTCTATTGTGTGACTTATGTAAAGCAGTTGAACATGAATTCACTCTTTCCATTCCTTGTAGCTAATGCATGAGCAGACCTTGGATGCCTATTGGATAAAAGAGGTAGAGGAAGGTGAAGGGGATGCATAGCAATAGCAAGGACAAAATTATCCTTCATCAGTATGAGGACATAGTCTACCCACAAGAGAGAAAGGAGGTATTGGGAAATGAAGAGGACCAATAATCTTCTAAAATTGTGGTTAACCAGGGCATCTAGCGAGGGACTACCTAAATCCCTACATGACTTGTACATATTGCAAAGCATTGGATGATGCGAAGGAGGATTTTCCATTATTAATGGGAAAGTGGCAAGAGAAGGGAGGGCTAAGTGTGCAAATTGTTGTCATTGAGCCTTGATAAGATTGTCTGCAAGTTTGTACAATGAACAAAGGGGGAATTAGGTCAGGCATGGATGCGATGAACCTACCAAAGAAACCTCATTAATGGGTAAAAAAATTTGTTTAACCACCTCCATGGTTCAATCTAGATAAGGAGTAGAGATATAAGGAAACTAAGAGATACTTTTTTACTACCAAATGGAGAGCATCAAGCTCAACAAGACAACCACAAGGGTCACCAATGTATGATGTGTCACCGATCTTCGACAAATCTATGCCTGAGGTGATGCTAGGTGAGGTAAGCCTCATTCAAAAAAAATTAAGTTGTTGTTTAAATTTAATGATAAATGAATAGGCGATGGAGAGACTTCACAGGATTATTGATCACTGCACACAAGAAACCGTCAAGCATAGGATGTAAGACATGAGAGAGTGTTCCTACTAGGTCTATGCAAAGACAATAAATCATGTGTTGTGCAAAAGGTGCACCAACAAGGAATTTAGATTCAATTCCTAGATAGCTAACTATGACATGGTCAATACCATTCTAGATTTTTATTATGATGTTAATATCTTTCTAGATGGGAAAGCCTAAGATTGTAGGGTAACTAATCTAGTTGTTCCTTTGCAATTAATATCAGATATTTCCAATCGGCATGTTAGTAGCTGTAGAGGTGAATATTAATGAGGTAGAGTCTAGCAGACTTTGAAATTATTGGAATTATGGATGACACAAAATCCTACCCAACCATACTTGGTATTGACTTTGCATTCGATAACTAGGCTATCATAAACTTGGAAAAGAGGAAAATGATTTGTGAAATAAGAGATTTACAGGTTGTTGAACCATTTGATCCTAAAGAGGGGGACTGCTACATCGAACTCGTGAGAGAGGACCTTGACATAGTTGACCTCGATAATATTTATACATTACAACTTGACGTGATGACTATGTCAACCCAACTACTGGCAATATGTTGATTTAGTGAAGAGTTAAATCATGTTCATCAGAATCAGATGAGGTGTTGGATAATTGGTTGCAGTGCATCCATGATATTTCCACTAGAAGATGTGCTTGGATTACCAGGTCTATGAGGTGGATTAGATGGAAGTAAAGGAGCCTCCTCAATTTGATGGGTTGAAAAACATAGTTACTTTTGTCAAGGATTTTGAAATAAAGCTTCCAAACCATATAAGGTTGTTCACGCTCGACATTTCTCTTAAAGCTACTCATGTGCATTTGTTGGAAATTCACAAGGTGCACACAAAGACGTGACAACAATGAAATCACCTACTGCAGATCATATTCAAGTTATATGCTAGAGAGTATGTGGAATGATATACTAGTGAATAATCCCCAAATACTCATCTAGATGAGTATTTCATGGAATGGAAATATGAAAGTATTTTGGAAGTGGAGTGGGTGCACCATTTCATGCACATGTTTTATATCGTACCCCAGAATGGTACACATTTTTGGAGTTGTGACAAGGCATAAAAGACTAGGTACCAATGACAGATAGTTTGTTTTATTGTTCCAATTTGATTCTAAGGATCTACCCATAGATGAGGTTGTATGCATTATCAAAGAGAAGGTCTTTTCATTGGAACCAGATCTCATGTTAAATAAGGTGCCACTCTATGTGTTTCACCAAAGCTTCCAGATTATGAGGAAGTTGGCCAAATGTTATGGTGTGGAAAAAGAAGCTAAAAGGGATTTGAACATCTTGGAGTTTGAGGGGGAAAGATAGGTGATTGGACTAGCATTGAACTTTGGTATGACATAATATAAAAATCCAATTAGAACATGCAAGGTAAATATTAACACTAAGGATTGTCTCAAGTTTGCAATGATTAGATATTATTAGGATTAAGTGACTATAGGAAATATCTTTGACTTACTATGTGAATACCAATATTTTTCCCCAACACTTTTGTAGAGATGATAGGGATGGTGGGAAAACTAGGAGAAATGAAAATTACTCAGAAGCCATGTGCAAAGCTAGTATGCTTGATCGCCTTAATCCCATATATAAGAAAAAAGTGAGGAAGGAGCTCGATAGGATGCTAAAAGAATATACTATTGTGCTTGTCACAAAGTTAGAGAGGATCATTACCATAATGTTTCAAGTGAAAAAGACAAGAAATATTCGATATGTGTCAATTTAAGGAAGTTGAATGATTCCTATATCCATGATCCATTCCCCACCCCATTTACAAATAAGGTCTTAGAGAATTTGTTAGGTCCCTATACTACTAGTGTAACCCCTTATTATATTGTTGTGCCCATGTAGTCCCCATATTGTTATTATTGTGCTCCATAGAAACCCACTATTATTATTGTTGTGCCCTTACATTATTATTGTTATGTCGGCTCTGATTATATTATGACCCCTTAGACTCCTATATATAGAAAGGAGGCCTTGTCATTTGTATCATCCAAGAATTGTTCGTTTGTGTAATGTAAAGGAGGTTTCCCCCTCAAAGACGTTTATTTCTAAGGCATTGATCTATCTTTTCTGTCTTTTTGTGAGCTAGTTTCATAACATTTGGTATCATACCTTTGGATTCTAGGGTTTTGCTACTCCAAACAAGTCATCGTGGAATTTTTGTTATAACATTTTTTTTGCTATGTTGCAGAAGGTAAAAAAGAACCCATTTGAGAGGAAATCGTGATGAACCACGGGTCTAGATTTCATATCTTGTTTCATGATATTGTTGGAGATATGATCTGAGGAAGTTAGGGTTTTTGCAAGCTCCAGAATTTCATCTAAAACAGGTCATCGTGGAAGTTACAATATAACTTGTGCGCTACAAAGTTTCAGAAGAGAAAACAAAAACCCATTTGGGAAGGAAGCAGTCTAAACCTTGGCTCTAAATTTCAAATCTTGTCTCGCTATATTTTATGAGATATAGTCTGAGGAAGTTAGGGTTTGTGAAAATCCCTGAATTACATTCCAAACAATTGACCTTGGGAAACTCGTCATAATTGTCTCTTTGAACATCAAATTTAAATTTTGTAAGAAGTTACAAAAAGAGGATAGACTGTAGTTTCCTGTATATATTTTTCAGGTCCAAAGGTCAACACAGTGACACGTGGTACTTCCTACAATTTCGCTCTTCTGAAAATGTATATAATCAAGTCATGTTGGGAGATTGAGCATAACTCTTTCTTGGAGAATCCGATTTCAAGATCAAGCTCCTAAATTCAAGAAAAGGTGATATGAGGAAGTTTGATGGCAAGGATCCAGTAAATTAGATACTACATATGGAGAAATATTTTGATCTACATGGCGTGCCATTGTTACAGAAGGTATGTATTGCATCTGATTATTTAGAACCAAATAATTTTTTATGGTATAAAGGGCTTTGTTCTTGTAAACCACTTGTCACGTGGTCAATTTTCATGGAGGAAATGATAGCACATTATGAGGATACCAAAAGCAACACCTTCTTTAACCAATTGATAAATCTCAAACAAAAGAGTTCAATGGAAAAGCACACTAAGGAATTTCAAAAATTGAATATAAGGTTAAAATATATTATAGAGAAGCAAAAGATAAATAGTACTATCTATGCCATGGAAGCTGATATCAATGGTATGAAAGCATATTGGAAGAAAGGCATGGAAGATTTGAAGAAAGACATGGAAAGTTTGAAGGAAGGTGGGACAAAGCAACTACAAGAAGGGCCTCCTAATGACAAAAAGAATCAAGAAACATCAAAAGAAGAGGATATACACCAGGAAACAACCCTAGAGAAAGAACAAATGAATCCTAACATATCTTGTATTGCAATGGCAGGAATTACCACTCCTCAAACTCTCAAGGTAGAAGGACATATCAAGAAGAAGAAGGTTACAGCCATGAAATATCAAGAAGAAAAGTATCAAGAAACATTAAAAGAAAAGGATACTCACCAGGAGCCAACCCCAGAGAAAGAAGAAATGAATCCAACCATATCTTGTAATGCATTGGTCAGAATTACCACTCCTCTATAAATACAGAAGGACATATCAAGAAGAAAAAGGTAATAGTGTTGATTGATTCGGGCAGTACCCATAATTTTATTAATTGTAAGATAGCCAAGGAATTGAATTGCTTCCTATATCCAGTGCCAGAGTGTCAAGTGACGGTTGTAAGTAGAGGAACCATAAATTGCTCTAGGAAGTGCCATAATATCAAGCTATCCATGGGAGAATATGTATTGAATAGCCCAATTCTTTCCATTCCAATGGGTGGTGCTGATGTTGTACTAGGATTCCAATGGCTACAATCTTTGGGTACAATAGCTTTTAATTTTCAAGAACATTTCATGAAATTTTGTGTGGAAGGAAAGGAAGTTGAATTAAGGATTATTGTAGGGAAACTAGGAAAGATAATCAACTCTAACAATATGACAAAGCTTCTAAAGAAGGAACAATGAGGCATAATTGCACAATTATGTTTGCTGGAGGTTCCCACATCGAAATCATATATTTCTCCAAATCTCCAAAAAGTCTTGCATAATAATTCCAAGGTACTTGAGACTCCCAAAGGCCTCCCACCTATTCGTGACCATGATCATGCTATTCATTTGATTCCAGGAAGTGTTCCTCCAAACATCAGGTCGTACATATATCCCTATGCCCAAAAGAGTGAAATTTAATGTATGGTTGTAGAAATGCTAGAGGTTGGTATAATTCAACCTAGTCAAAGTTATTTCTCTACTCCAGTAATATTGGTACACAAGAAGGATGGATCATGGCATATCTGTCTAGATTATAGGGAGCTCAACAAGCTCATTATGAAAGATGAATTACACATTCCTATCATTGACGAATTATTGGATGAATTGCATGGATCAATTTACTTCACCAAGTTGGATCTTCATTCAGGATATCATCAAACCAAAATGAAGGCTGAAGACATTCTGAAAACAACGTTTAGAACTCATGAGGGTCATTATGAATTTTTGGTCATGCCTTTTGGCCTTACCAATTTACTTATACATTTCAAGGTTTGATGAATTCCATTTACAAACACTTCCTTAGAAAATTTGTGTTAGTATTTTTTGATAATATACTAATCTACAACAAGTCTTGGAAGGATCATGTTCAACATGTTGAGAGGGTGCTCAAACTATTGGAGGAGAAACGATTATACGCAAAATGCTCCAAATGTTGCTTTGAAGTACAAGAGCTGGAATATTTGGGTCATATTGTATCTCATGAAAGTTTTAAGGTAGACCCTAGCAAAATTAAAGCCATTAAGGAATGGAAAATCCCCACATCCATAAAGCATCTGCGAGGATTTCTCAGGTTGATAGGGTATTATTGCAAGTTTGTTAAGTATGGGAGAATAGAAACACCTATAACAACATTATTGAAGAAAGATGCATTTTCATGGACTCCAGAAGCAACAAAGGCCTTTGAACATTTTAAGGAAGCAATGTGCCAAGCACCGATCTTAGCTATGTCGGACTTCACAGAAACCTTTATTGTGGAATGTGATGCTTCAAGAAATGGAATTGGTGTCGTTTTAATGCAAGATGAAAGACCCATTGCTTTCAAAAGTCATCCAATCAAAGGAAAGTATTTACACAAAGCTATTTATGAGAAGGAAATGTTGGCAATACTACATGCACTTAAGAAATGGAAACCCTACCTAATGGGAAGACACTCAAGGTAAAGACGGATCATGATAGTCTTAAATACTTTTTAGGAAAAATATTATCCTCTAAAGAGCAACAAAAATGGGTCACAAAGATGTTGGGCTATGACTTTGGAATCACATACAAAAAAGGGAAGAAAATTTTTACTGCAGATGCACTCTCAAGAAAGGATGAGGATGTGGAAGCATTGTTTTGTGTTATTTCTATTATCCAACTAGATTGGATAAATGAAGTAAGGGATGAATGGAAGAATGATGAAGAAGTGTGGCCACTCATTCAAAAGTTGCAGAAGATCCCAATTCAAATAATATTGCCAAAATTTGACGAGGAAGGAAAAATCATATTGGAACCTGAAGCAGTCGCAGAAACAAGAAATCGACAACTACGAAATTTATCAATTTTAGAGTATCTCATCAAGTGGAAGAACTTACCCACTAAATATTCCACATGGGATGATGGGAATTTTATATAGAATCATCCAGAACTACTCAAGCGTTGAGGACAAAAAATTTTGAAGGAGAGGGGCATGTTAGGTCCCTATACTACTAGCGTAACCCCTTATTGTTATTAGTACAACCCCCTTATTATATTTTTGTGCCCATCTAGTCCCCATATTGTTATTATTGTGCCCCATATAAACCCACTATTAATATTGTTGTGCCCTTAAATTATTGTTGTTATGTCGACTCTAATTATATTATGACCCCTTAGACTCCTATAAATAGAAAGGAGGTCTTGTCATTTGTATCATCCAAGAATTGTTCATTTGTGTAATTTAAAGGAGGTTGCCCCCTCGAAGAGGCTTATTTCTAAGGCGTTGATCTATCTTGTCTATCTTTTTGTGAGCTAGTTTCATAACAGAATTTCAGAGAGAAAGAAGCCTATTCATTTATACATGGGTTCTAGGGATATCACCAAATCATAATTGGGAAGGAGGACCATCATAAGAACACATTTTTGACAGAGTGAGGCTCATTTCATTTTAGTTAAATAATGCATCTATACTATTTTCTTGTGTGGTATTGGAAGCATTTAAAGATTATTCATAAGTTTTTGTAGGTTTACGTGAATGAATGGATTGTTTCTAGTCTTATGCAAAAGCATATTGAGTTTTAAGGCTTATAGTGTACCAATGTAGGTGTAGGTAGATGAAAATTTTCCTTAATTTGCATAAGTGTATTTTATATTTGTCGATGAGGGTCTTGCTCAAGCATGTTGTTTATAAGCAAGGACTACTTGTCAATCCAACAAAGAATGTATTAATAGTGAATCATTTTCCTCCAACATTAGTGCAACAACTATGCATGACATTAGGGCAGATATTATAGGAAGTTCATGCACATATATGCCCAAGTCACTACGTCATTTGAGAGGTTTTTGAAGAAGGATGTTAAGTTAGAATGGACAGAGGAATGCCAACAGGTGTTAGATACACTCAAACAAAAACTAGTATCTATAATATTCCTACTTAGGAAATACAGTGATAAACAATGAAATAAGAACATGCCCACACAAAAAATTCAAACACATAAGTGGGAATTCAGAATACCATCAAAAATATCACCTAGCTGAGCCATTTAATTAAATATAGCAATAATACAATGGGGGTTTGGTGTGAGTGCACCTGGGCTTTCCAAAAAGGCAAGATAGACAAGCCCCAAGTGAAAAATTCCAATGCCCAAGTGTTGTAATGTGTGCTTCTTCTGTGCCCTATGCTATCTTGGAAAAACTTACTAGTCTGCTACAAAAGATCTGTTATTTGACCCACTTTTGGTGTGCATAAATTTATGGGAAATTAACCTCAGACTCCTCTTAAATAAGTCACCAAAACCCAAAAAGGGTTTGGCCTACATCTAACCCCTGAAATTGACCCCAATTTCAGTGTGCTCCTCAATTGGATGGGAATTTTGGGCCACCTAATACATCACTTCTCCATCCCTCCAAAAAAATGCCAAATTCTAGGGGTTCAATCCTCCAAATATCTCCCCAAATCCCTAGCTCAAATCAGCTCCAAGTGGTCACCTCCCTAGCTCCAATGTGTACCCAAAAGCTACTTTTGCACAGACCCACACAGTCACCAAGATGGTCATGCTACTACGAAAAAGATCCTCTAGAATTTGGCTAATATTTCCGCAAAAATCTCTAGCAAATGATGGTACAAGGCTCCCTCAAAAGCCTCCATAATGTTTCTTCTCTTTGCTGGCCACTCCAAGAAATCATACTCCTCTCCTACGCCCAGGTGGCTACAAGAACCCCCACGGATTTCCTAAAGTTGATACTGAATAAACTCATAAGGAAATAAACTTCCCTCCTTAGGTTGGCACTCTAAATCCACTGAAGTAAGGGGTGAGAAACTTCCTTTAGAATCTCGGGTGCAGACTTGGTTCAATAGCTCAAGCACACTAGGTGAAAGTAATTGCCAAAATTTCAAAATCCCCAAATTGTTGTGAGTCCCTTCTATTTATCTTTGGTTTCCTATTCCTCATGTGGGTCCCATCATCAAACTCCTTTCCCTCTCAAGTAGCTCTAATTGTCTAAGTGAAGCTTATTTCCCTCCTAGTGGCCCCCACATTCCACTAAGAGTTTATTTTTCCATTTTCCCTTGTGTCAGTGCCTTCATCAATCAATTGGAAGTAGGATCCTCCAAACCACTTCTCCTAAGTTAGGACCTTAAATTTTCAAAATTGTGTAAAAATTATATTCTCACTTAGCAATAATTGCTAAGTGGGAATATCATAGTCCTCCTTGCCTAAATGTTTCTTGTCTCCAAGCAACTGCAAATGTGGATGCTGGAGTACCTACTCTCCCTCCCAAGTGGCATCATCATAAAGAAAATTTCTCCATATGACCAAGAATTCTTTGATGACCCTGTTCCACAGTCATCTCTCGCAGGAGTCCAAAATGGTCTCAGGCTCAAAGAACAAATGCCCCTCATCATCCAAGGATGGTAACTTTGTGGTTGTTGTCACATGTTGGCCTAGTTCCTTTTTGAGACAAGACACATGGAATATATTATGGAATCTACTCCCTGGAGGTAGCTCCAACTCATATGCTACCTCTGCAACCCACCTGGTGACCCTATATGGCCCATAAAAATGGGGCTTGAGCTTCTCGGCCTCCTTCTTCTTGAGCGTGGATTGCTTGTATGGTTGGAGCCTTAGGAAAACCAAATCCCCAACCTCAAACTGCCTCTCTACTTGGCCCCTGTCTTCATACAACTTCTGTTGGTTTTGTGTCATCTGTAAGTTATCCTTGAGAGCTCGAAGGATATATTGATTCTCCTGTATCTGCCTTGGCCTTAAGAGCCTTATTCTCTCCAAAAATCATGTCAACAAAATTCAATGCATCGTAATCATACAAATCTCAGAATGGGGTCATAACTATGGATATTTGGTATGTTTTGTTGTAGTAGTACTCGCCCAAATGCAACCACAGTATCCATGCATGCTGCTAGCCCATCACATAGTTGTGTAAGTATCCCTCTAGCCACTTATTCCCAATATTTGTTTGCCCCTAGGTCTGGGGGTGATAGCTAGTGCTTGGAGTAAGCTTAGTACCCACTAACAGAAATAACTCCAACCAAAATCCACCCATGAATTTATTTTCCCTTTCACTAACAATGGTCTTGGGATGGCCATGATGTCAAAACACCTCCCTAAAAAATAGTTCATCTACCTATGAAGTTGAAGACCAAGATGAAAATAATGAAGAAGTGGGAAAACTTGGTCAATATGTCAACCACCACATCAATGTCATCCTTGCCTTGGACCGCAGGCAACCTTGTGATAAAACCTATTGAAATACTCTCCCATTCCCCTCAAGGATAGGAAAATGTTGCAACAATCCAGCAAAGTGTGTCTACTCACCCTTGTTCCTTTATCATGTGTCACACTCCTGAATGTGCCTCAAAGCATCGCCCTTGAGGCCCTTCCATCAAAAACGCTCCTTGATAGCTATATATTTTGGTGAATCCTTGGTGTCTTACCAATGGTGAATCATGGGAAACCTACATAATCTTCTCCCTCAATTGGGATTTTGGCACCAAATAAATTTGGTCCTTATAGTAAATTACCTCATTCATCACCTTGTACCATTCATATGTAGCTTTACCATCAAGAACCTCGCATGCATGTTGGTCCTTGGAATACTCCTTTAGAAGTTGCGCCCTCCAATCCGGTGCAAGGCTCATAAGTGAAATAGTGTTTATCCTTAGAGACAGTGCATCATCTACCACGTTTTTTTTTCCTTTGACATACTCAATGAAAAAATTGTATGCCTAGATATTTCTCACCCACTTTTGTTGTCTCTCTTGCAATTTTTTCTGCTCCAGAAATAATCTAAGGTTGTTGTGATTTGATTTCACCTGAAATATATTACCCCACCAGGTATTGTCTAAACTTGGCCAATGCATGCATGATGGCTAGTATCTATTTGTCATAAATGGAGTACAACCACTCATGGGGAAGTACCTTTTGGATTTCAAAAGAAATTCGATGTCCCCTTGCATTGGGATCGCTCCTATGCCATCCCCTAATTCATCGCACTCAAGAACAAAGGGTTTTGTGAAATATGGAAGTGATAGCTCTAGAAAACTACTCATCACTTGTTTGAGGCACTCAAAGTCCTCCCGTGCCCCATTTTTCCACTCGAATGCACCTTTATAAGTCAAATTAGTGAGGAGTCTTGCCAACTATGAAAACCCCTTCACAAACTTCTTGCAAGAGGTGCAATGCCCAAAAATCCCCATAGCTTCGTCACACTCCTATGTATAGGCCAGTCCAAAATGACCCTGATATTCTCTTGGTGCACCCTCACCCCATCTTCCCCAATGATGTTCCCTAAGTAGAACATCTATGTGAACCTAAACTCTCACTTGGAAAACTTTGCATATAATTGTTTCCCCTCGAAGATCTTGAGCACCTCCTCCAGATGCTGCAACTACTCCTCCCATGTCTCACTATAGATCAATATGTCATCAAAGAAAACAAGGACATAGCGCCTCACTTCCCACAAAATACATGATTCATGTAGAACTGGAATGTGGTTGGTGCAATGGTTAGCTCAAAGGGAATCAGTGGAAAGTCAAAATATCCATAGTGGCAGCAGAAAGTTGTCTTGGGAATGTCCTACTCATGTATATGGATCTAGTGGTACCCCGAATGTAGGTCTATCTTAGAGAAGTACTTGGCCCCTCTAATATCTTCCATCGACTATTTAATCCATGGAATGGGGTACCGGTTCTTCAAGGTCTTCTGGTTGAGGGCACAATAATCAATATACATCCTTAACGTCCCATCCTTCTTCTTCACTAGGACAACTAATGGGGCAAAGGGGCTAGAACTAAGCCTAATATGCCACAAGGCCAACAAATCCTAAATGGCTCACTCAATCTCATGCCGATAGGGATTGGGATGTCTGTAAGGGGTTGTGATGACTGCCTGCACCCTTGGCTCTAGCTTGATGATGTGCTTAAATCCTCTATGAGGTGGTTTTCCTAGCAAAATTTCACAAACTTTATTGGGTACCTGTCCAAGATAGCCTAAATATTCAAGTGAAGTGGCTTGGGCTAACCTCCAACCTCAGAAATCCTCAACTCCATAGCCCACTTGAAGTCCCCATGTCTCAAATCATCCTTCATCTAATATGTTGAGATTGTCCATGGTGGGTATGAGTGCATGCCCCTCAAGACAACTAGCTTCCCATCTGGTCCCACTAATTCCATCTCCAGCTTCCACCAATTATTAGTCTCTCACCCTAGAGAGTAGAGCCATTGGACACCCATCACCACATTGTTGTCTAGTACATCCACCATGAATAAATGATCAGTCACTGAGTATTTCCCCATGGTCACTTTCAAAGCAAGGACATATCGGGTACACTACATGGTCCTATCCCTTGGCACAAGAACTAAAAACCCCTCAAAATCCTTTGTAGTAATTCCCTACCTCTAAACCATATACTCATCAATGAAGTTGTGGGTGGCCCCACTATCTACCAAAACTGAGACACATTTCACATGCATTGTGCCTCAAATCCTCAGGGTAAATAATTTGGGTACCCCACACAATGAAGCAAGTACTCCCCCAGCTGGTGTGAAAGGTGTTCCCCCAAGTGGTGGTGGTTGAGGTGGTTCCCTCGCTGCATGTGTATCACAATCACCCCCATCAACCTCCAACTCCACATCATCCTCCTGGTCTCTATCAAAGAATACCTCAATGTAATGGGCCTTGCTAGCTGCACATTTATGACTCGGTGCCCAAGGTTCCTGACAAGTGAAACATAATTTCCTCCATATAAGGTCTCTCCTATTCTCCTCGTCCAACTGCCCATGCCCTTTGGTTGGTTGTCGATGGTGGAGCCTTGGTTTCATGTCCCCTAGGAGGGAAAGGGGCTCGTGGTAGGATTGGTGCCCTAATATTTGGGATTGTATCTTGCAAATCCCAAGTACAAGTCACGACGTCCATCAGTCTGACTGGTCTGCGAGATCTTACCAACCCATATAAAGGATCAAACAACACCTCAACAAAAGTGTAAACCCTCCTAGCCTCTGACAAATCTGACATCATCACAGATACCCTCAAAAACGCCGATATGTACTTCTTAAGACTATCAATCTGTTTGAGCTGTTTAAGTGGTGAGCACTAGTATTGCAGCAATAATGTTGCAACTCTTAGGGCTTCCTACTTTACTTTTATCAACCCGGTAGTTTGTAACAAACTTGGAAGCAATGGTGTTGTATGCACAAGTACTAGCTCTTACTACAAGTTGTCACTCGGACTAAAATGTAACGCAAACCCTAGCAAACCCTAATTTATCCAACTAACCCTACTTTTGTAGAAAAAGAGATAGAAACTGACGAGATGAATGCCATTGACTACTGGGAAGGTGAATTACATCTATTTAAACTCCTTCTAAAAGAAAATGAGAAAAGAGCATCCTTTTGTATTTTTTGAGTGTTTTTATGTGAAATTATTATGCTTGTAATTTATTGGATTGTGATTGTGGTAGAGGTTTGGTGGTGATGGAGGATGGATTTGGTTTTTCAGAGGTGGAGGAAGGTGTGGAGAGGTCCTAAGAAGCCCCTAGTACCCTTCTGAAGACTTCCCTTGCAATCAAACTTTGAAAAATTACTCACAGGAAATTCTACAGGAGGATGCCAAAAGCTAATTTTGGAGGTTTTGAAGGTGGAAAAAAGGCAGGAAAGGGTAATTGAAGGCTAGATGAGGTTTTGAAGTGTCTGGAGCTTGTCAAGGAAGATCAAGAGGGAACATGATGGTTGGATTTGTTCAAATGGTAGGAGGGAAGCTTATGGAGAAAAATGCATAAATTAGGGTAGATTGGTGAAATGTATTGAATGACTTAGGAAATCTATGAGAAGTGAGCTGATGCTGGCTACTTTATGGATGTATGGTGAGCTGAGGTGCCCTGTAAGAGATCTGCACATCTACTTACGGAAACTGATCAAAGAAAGGACTAACTATACCATGAAAACAGAACTTTCTCTAGCTTGACATATTTTGTGACCTACAAACACAAAATGTTGAACAGTAACCTTTGAACAAAAAAGCATGTAGAGAGATATATTGTAAAAGAATAGGAAATGGTCTAGGCAATTGAATCTGAAGCAACACATTAACTTTTGAATCAAGACATCACACTAGAAATTGCATGGAAGAGAAAAATTGTGTTTTTGGTGGCAATAATGGTGCCAAGACCTCAAATCATAATCCCAGAAAGGGAGAAAAGAGATTAGGGTCTGTTATTTTCCTTTTTGAATCTTAGCCTATCACTATTTGAACCTACTTCAGCAACTGAAACAAGAGCAACTATGTAAACCATCAAAAGCAACCTATTTTAAACAAGGTAAAATGAATCTATGTAACAGAAATTAACTCATGAGCTGAAGCAAAAACATATAAGTACAAAGCAAGAGGTGCTGGGAACTTGGGTTGGGCCCTAACCCAAGAGCTTCAGTCCTCTGAAAAAGATCAGTGCTGGCTCAAAAAATATGTCATCTCCATTATCAAAATAAAAGTCACATTACATAAACTGTTCACAAAAGTAAGCTCGAAAATGAGCTGAACAAGAGCTGCACAAAAGTGCGAAAATTCTACTAATGACTAGCTAACATCCAACAAAAAAAACTGAGCATCTAAGCCCTAATATTTGTACAACTTGAGCTTCCAACAACTCACCTAAATCAAGGAGCTCAACTTCCCAAAACTGCAGATAAACAACAGTCCTTCTTTACTTGCTTGGCTACCCCTTGGATGCACTAATGTGGCTGCTTGTGCTCCAAGTTTCTGATGGAGAATTCAAGGTAAGGGTTCATAAATGAAGGGGACACCCCCCTACAAATCATCTTCCCTATTTTCCTTGAATATTGGCTGTCAAATGCTCATAAATCCTTTGACTTTGTCCAAAATTGACCAAAAAATTTGCATAAAGCACACATTAGACTTCATGGCATAATGACTAACCCAATTCACCCTATTAGCATAAATATAATAAAAAAACATGCAATAAACTAATGAGAATGGTGGATTAATTCAAATTAAGAGGAAAAATGAGCCCATATAATTACCCATTTCTAGGGCTCATCATTACCCCCTAATGAAGGTGTTGCTCATCCTCTAAGAAACTAATCTATCTCTTCATCCTTAATGACCTTGATGGCCTCCCTGACATTCCATGCTTCAAATATGAGATATTCTTCCCTATCATGGGATCTAGCTTTGGCATCGAACTTTTCCCACTGTTGTTTTTCTTCTTCTTCCTTTGTGCCTTCTAGTAGTCCTAGCAGTAATGGAGGACTCAACGTCAAACCAATCCAATGGCCCTTCAAACTTTGCATAGAGTGCTTATACAGGGGCACTCTTATTAATGCTTCTTTCATTCTGTTTGGGGAGTGGTATTCCCTAATCTGTAGGTTGTGGGGGAGTGTGTTCCACCTTCTCATGTAGGCATGGATGCAATCTTCCCCAAACAACCTTTCCATGTCTTCCAAATGTGCAATAGCCTGAGCTTGCTCATTGATGTATTTAGGAAAAATTTTAGGATTAGCTACAAGTTGTTGGTGTGTGTAAATGAGAGCCATTGGGTCTAATGGTTCTACTCTAATCATCAGAGGTTCATTCTTCTCTTTTTCCATCATTTTCTGGATTTCTGCTGCTCTTTTCTCTTCATGGTTCATCCAAGATTCCATGGCCATCAGCTGCAAGTCTCCTAATGTAGAATTGGGGTCCCATAGGTTCATATCAGTAAGGGCCATGTTGTGAAAATAAAACTCTGCCAGCTTTGCTTTGTCCTCAGCTGAACTATGGTCACATAGATCCATGAATTGGCCATAATCCTAAAAAGGTATGGTGCCTCTCTGGGCCAGGGCCTTGATCTGAAATTGGAGCCATTGATCCTTGAGGTAAACTACATTTGATTTAGCTAGCTGCTTGCACTATAATGCCTCCATAGCCCAGCTGGCCATGCAGGCTAATTGGGCTTCTCTTTCTTGTAGTTGTCTCCTTAATATTAATATTTCATTTTCTGCCCGGGGTTCCCTTTCTTGCAATTATTTTCTTAACATTTCATTCTCTGCTTCCAAGTGAGATCTTTTGATTGATTCTGCATGTTTTACAGTGGCCAACTCTCTGTCCATCTCTCTAAGCTTTCTCTCCATGTGGTCAATGTCTTCCACCCCTTTGGACTACTCTTCTGCTATTTTTCTCCTCCTTCTATCTCTTTCTCTGTTTCTATCTCTCCCTACTCTGTTTCTTCAGCTTTCTCCTCCTCTATCTTGGTTTCTTCCTTCTTCCCTTCTTGTTCTTCTAAATCATTAGTTTCTTCACCTTCTCATAAAACCTCCTGTCATTTTGTTTATGCTTCCTTGGAAAACCAACTATGGAAATGCAAAGAATTTCTTTTTTTTTAACAGAGAGATAGAGACTGTATTTTTTTCAACCATAAGCAACAATTTTTTATGAATTTCCTCCACATTGTATTCTCTCCTCAAAAGCTAAACCACTATTAGCATATTTTTGATATTTAATGGAGGTATTCCAAGAACCTATCTCTGCAGCCTAAGAATTGTGCTAAAAACCATGTTTTTCCTCTCTAAAACAGCTTACTAGCCCTCTTGTAGAACCTGTTACTACTCCTATAGAATGTCGATAGCAGAAAAATGGCTGAAAACAATAGAGGATGATGATTTCAAGGTTATGGTGG
This sequence comes from Pinus taeda, assembly GCA_000404065.3. Taxonomy (NCBI): domain Eukaryota; kingdom Viridiplantae; phylum Streptophyta; class Pinopsida; order Pinales; family Pinaceae; genus Pinus; species Pinus taeda. The sequence goes on along the minus strand of APFE031459695.1, from coordinate 23,633 downwards.
TGGTATAGAGCTTACTGTAGCTAAGTGGACGAAGATGAAATGGAAGAAAAGGTGGTGAAGGAGTTTTGAGGAGGCATACTTATGTTTTCTTTGAGATATTTCCACTAATGGTGAGCTGGCAAAAATGTGTCTTTGCATTATTTGGATTGTTGGTCCCTACTGCAGTGTCATCAAGAGACTTTATGCTTTCTGCTTGCAATCACTTCCCACAATTTGCATTGGAGTTCAACATCCGCCACTACCTATCTTTTTTGGATATTCTGTGAGTTGATTGGACACATGTGCAGTGTGATGTCTGGATGAGCATCGTCGAACTAAACGAGGGTGGCCAGTTAACTAGCCACCTTTCTTGTTTAATCTTCAACCATTCCATTCCTTTATGTAGTTTCGAATTATACAGATGCAATAGAGGAACGGGTTTAGACACTTACCTACAAGTTGAATGTATTGGCTGTGAGGCATCCTTTTGGTTCCTTTTTGTTGCTACATGCTCCTATTTCAGTTGTTGCATGCATGTATCTCCTCTATTGTATTCTTTCTACTCCTAATGTGTGGCTTGTTTGTTCTATGCAGGTTCCTTCTTGGCTAGATCTGATATTCAGGAGTCTGCTTCAAACTTCAAATTTGCACCCCCATGCTGCTGATGCTAGATTTTAATGGGATAGTGACTTGTTTTATTCATTTCTCCCAAACGGTAGACTGGATTGACCTGAAATTTTTTTAGCATGTTTCCATCATCATTATGCACCTCCCATAGAAAAAATGCGGTCAATGGATGCACGAATTTCAAGAAAAATTGAAAATGGTTGAAGGTGGTGGAGGCTGATTTCTTAGAAACTGTGCACTAGAATTAGTTGAAATTGCTTAGGCATGTTACTCTCACCCATATGCATCTCCCTATGAAATAGGTTTTTAAATGGATGCATAGATATGGAGAAAATGCAAAAATGGCTGATGGTGATGGAGGCTGATTTCTTGGAAACCATGCACTGGAATTAGCTGAAATTGCTTGGGGATGTTGTCATAATCCCTATGCAACTCCCCATGAAACAGTTTTTTAAATGGATGTATGGTTTTCAAGTTAGGGAAAAAAACAAATTTCTTCTCTATGTACTTTTGTATCAAAGCATCCTGCAGTTTTTAGACAGTAAGAAAAATGAGCTTGTGGTGTGATGCAAGCTTGGAAATAATGGAAGAGAGGTTTGAAGACTGCATGAGGATTTATAAACCCTTTATGAAGCTTCCCTATTCCCCAAACTGCTTTTCAAATCCATTTCTAGCTTTCTATAATTTCTACCGGAGCCTCCTATAGAAAACACAGTTTTCAGAAAAGAAGCACAGTGAGGTGGAAAGAATGTCAAGAATGATGGAGAAAGGTGAGGGAAGGTAGGATAGGTGTTTTTATTGGTTTCAGAGCTTTCTTCGCACCTTTTTCTACTTCTCGAAGGTCTCCTGCAAACTTGCAATACAACTTGAAATTCATTTTTCTTTTTCTTTTTCTCTTTTTTTTTTTTAACAACTAGGGCGCCTCAAGGAGGTTTTCACCCTAATTGCCTACCCTGGGCACCTCCAAGGGTGGTTTTCACCAAGGGATCTTATTCTCTTTTTCTTTTCTCTTCTTTCCAACCCATTGACCACCTCATGGAGGTTTTCAATCAATAAGCCAATCTGAGGCGCCTCTAAGGAGGTTTTCACCTTAGATTTTTATTTTTTCCTCTTATTTTTCATTTTTCTTTTTTTCTCTACCCTACCCTACTTGAAAAACAAAACCATTTTCAAGTATAAGAATACTTCCAATGGAGCCATGTGCACATCGAGATGACAGACAAAATGATGTGGAGGGTTGAAATGTATGTTTTGACATGTATCTAGATTTCAGAGACTAAATGATTTGACTTTGAAGGGATCAAGCATAGTTGAGGAAGAGAGTACTACTACAACTTAATAACTGTCTGGAACCATATTTGAATATAGTTGTGATGTCCTTGGTCCTTTTGTTGATCTGGATCATTTTTCATGTCTTCTTCTATCACGACGTTCACATCTTCCTCTTTTTGCTGATTTTTCTCTTGAATACATGGAGGATTTGATGGTAACCATGAGGGAGCTCTCTCGATCTCAGATTCTATTGTCTTATGTTCATCAAGTGTAGCCCATGGTTCTTTGATATTCTCTTTTGCATCTTCCTCTACTGGATGTGTTCCTTCAATGATATCAATATAATATTTTTTTTGCAATACTCTTCCTAAGCTATGGTGAATATCATTGAGCTCAAGAGGAGTTGTTTGGAAGTGTTGTACCTCAGCATTGTAATTGGGTTGAGCTACCCCAATGTGCGGGTTTAGAAATGGTGTTCCCAACTATACACTTGTTGGGTTTGTCTATTGTTTAGGTTTAGATTGAGCTGGGCAGGAATTTGGGGTTGCCTTGGTGGAGCAGGAGGCAATGGTTATGTTTGAACAGGTGGTGGTGGCAAAAGAGCGGGAGGAGAGTTGTACTGGGGCCTCCACCCTTGATGAGATGCATTCCACTAAGGTTACGGCTAAGCATAGGGTTGAAATGAATGGTTGGCTGGTTGGGCATGATATGGAGATGTGAAGGACCAAGGAGGAAGTATGGACTAGGAAGGATGAGCAAGGGGACCCCAAGAAGGTATGAATTTGACTTGGTTGGGGTTATAGTATGCTTGAGATGTCCCTTGCATCCCCTATTGACAAGATCTAGGTCCATGCGGTCTCCTTTGGTTTATGTAATAGATCTGTTCAGTGGCTCCTTCAGGCCCTTGGTATACAGCTTTAAGTTCGAGTAAGGATGGGCACTTGTCTGTAGAATGATTTTATTCACAGATTGAACAAACCTCTATAGAGTTCAATGGGCATTCATTCCTAGGATGCCTCCTGGTGCATCTAGGGAAAAAAATGGCCAAAGCCCACTCTACTTCCTCTTGTTTTCTTTTGATATGCATGGCAAGAATATGTAGGATCTCACTATTGAGGTCTTCTAGCATGCTTCCAATTTCACCTTTAATGGATGAACTGGAAGAAAAGGTATTGCTCCCAACATTTCTATTTTCAGCCATTTAGATCTAGAGGAATTTTTTCTTCTTATTCTTCCCCTATAGATTCTTCAAATATGTTTGGTTGTTACCTAAGGGTTTTTCTTGATTGCAGCCACCGAAGAAGAGAGAAGGTTGACTATGTGAAGCAGTGGGGGTGTTGGGAAAACATTTTCCTGAATTATCGCTATACCTACAAGGCATGAAAGGAAAGATTTTTGGTTGATTTTTGTCTTTTTCACTAATTGTACCTGCAAAACTAAAATTGATTGAACAAACAAATTGCAACTAACTGAAATGAACTTGCTAAAATGAATTTGCAGAACTGAAAAGGAAAGCAAATGAAATGCAGAACTGAAAGCAAGGAAATGACTAATCTACTTTTCCTGAAATGAAGTTACTGAAATGAAATTTGCGGAATTGGAAATGAAAGCAAATGAAATGCAGAACTAAAAGCAAGGAAATGGCTAATCTACTTTTGTTGAAATGGAAATTGTAGAATTGAAAATGAAAGCAGGAAAATGACTAATCTACTTTTGCTGAATTGGAAATTTCAGAATTGAAATGAAAGCAAGGAAATGACTAATATACTTTTGCTGGAATGGAAATTCCAGAATTGAAATGAAAGCAAGGAAATGTAGAAACTAAAAGAAACAACTACTCTACTTTTGCTGAAATAAACTACTTAGCAGAATGTTGCAGTAGGAAATAGAAGAAAAGCAGTAATTAGATAATACTCTGACGCTTCCTTGACAATGGCGCCAAAAAGTGGTGAGAAATAGTATTGTAGAAATAATGCTACAATTCTTGGGGCTTCCTAATTTACTTTTATCAACCTAGTAGTTCGTAACAAACTTGGAAGCGATAATGTTGTATGCACAAGTACTAGCTCTTACTGCAGGCTGTCACTCAGTCAGCCAGTGCAAGATCACTAGGAGCTCAAGCTAGCTTCTATGAATTTCTAGAAGAAGCTTTTAACCATGATGAAAGAAAGCTAACTCTACAGAGGCTATTCTATTTGCAGAAAGAGAAGGAAGACTGAAATGTAATGCAAACCCTAGCAAACCCTAATTTATCCAACTAACCCTACTTTTGCAGAAAAGAGATAGAAATTGACGAGATGAATGCCATTAACTACTGGGAAGGTGAATTACATCTATTTAAACTCCTTCTGAAAGAAAATGAGAAAAGAGCATCCTTTTGTATTTTTTGAGTGTTTTTATGTGAAATTATTGTGCTTGTAATTTATTGGATTGTGATTGTGGCAGAGGTTTGGTGGTGATGGAGGATGGATTTGGTTTTTGCAGAGGTGGAGGAAGGTGTGGAGAGGTCCAAAGAAGCCCCTAGTACCCTTCTAAAAACTTCCCTTGCAAACAGACTTCAAAAAGTCACTCACATGAAATTCTACAGGAGGCTGCGGGGGATCTAAAGGAGGATCTATAAGAAGATCTACAAGAGGATGGCGAGAGCTATTTTTGGAGGTTTGAAGGTGGAAAAATGGTGGGAAGTGGTAGCTGAAGGCTAGATTAAGGTGTTGAGGTGTATGGAGCTTGTCAAGGAAGATCAAGAGGGAACATGATGGTTAGATTTGTTCAAATGGCAGGAGGGAAGCTTATGGAGAAAAATGCAGAAATTAGGGCAGATTGATGAAATGTTGTGAATGACTTGGGAAATCTGTGAGAAGTGAGTTGATGATGGTTGCTTTATGGATGTATGGTGAGCTGAGGTGCGCTGCAAGAGATCTACGCATCTACTTATGAAAAATGATCAAAAAAAGGACTAACTATACCATGAAAACAGAACTTTCTCTAGCTTGACCTAATTTCTAACCTACCAACAAAAATTGTTGAATAGTAACCTTTGAAAAAAAATCATGCAGAGAGATCTATTGTAAAAGAACAGGAAATTATCTAGGCAACTGAATCTGAAGCAACACATTAACTTTTGAATCAAGACATCACACTAGAAATTGCATGGAAGAGAAAAACTATGCTTTTGGTGGCATCAATGGTGCGAAGACCTCAAATCATGATCCTAGGAAGGGAGAAAAGAGATCAGGGCCTGTTGTTTTCCTTTTTGAATCTTAGCCTATCACTATGTGAACCTACTTCAACAACTGAAACAAAAGCAACTATGCAAACCATCAAAAGCAACCTATTCTAAACAAGGTAAAATGAATCTATGTAACAGAAATTAACTCATGAGCTGAAGAAAAAACATATAAGTACAAAGAAAGAGGTACTAGGTAGCTTGGGTTGGGCCCTAACCCAAGAGCTTCAGCCCTCTAAAAGAGATTAGTGATGGCTCAAAAAATATGTCATCTCCATTATCAAAATAAAAGTCACATAACATAAATTGTTCACAAAAATAAGCTCAAAAATGAGTTGAACAAGAGTTGCACAAAAGTGAAAAAATTATACTAATGACTAGCTAACATCCAACTAAAAAAATTGAGCATCTAAGCCCTGCTATTTGTATAACTTGAGCCTCCAATAGCTCTCCTAAAATCAAGGAGCTCAGCTTCCCAAAACTGCAGATAAACAATCCTTCTTTACTTGCTCGGCTACCCCTTGGATGCACTAATGTGGTTGCTTGTGCTCCGAGTTTCTGATGGAGAATTCAAGGTAAGGGTTCATAAATGAAGGGGACACCCCCCTACCAATCCTCTTCCCTGTTTTCCTTGAATATTGGCTGCCAAATGCTCGTAAATCCTTTGACTTTGTCCAAAATTGACCAAAAAATATGCATAAATCCCACATTAGACTTCATGGCATAATGACTAACCCAATTCACTCTATTAGCATAAATATAATTAAAAACATGCAATAAACTAATGAGAATGATGGATTAAGTCAAATTAAGAGGTAAAATGAGCCCATATAATTACCCATTTCTGGGGCTCATCAGTAAGCTCTCTAAAGTCAACCTCTGGGTCCTTCTGGTCAAAACACTCTATCACCCTCTATGTGAAGCCCTCATAAGAAGGTACACTTGCATGCCCAAGCGTATTCATCCCATGAAACCATCATTCATGGGCTTCAAGTAGCCATCTTGATGGTCTCTACCTCTGTCATCCGGCTGAGCTCCCAAGCCCTAGTCGTGCGCTTGGAAGACCCATCAAATATGGGAAGGTACATACTTATAATAGTGTGATGTAGCTTTGTGCTCCACATGATGGAACCCCCTATTCCCTTTCCCTTATCGTTCTACTTGAACTATCAAAAATATCTAAAGGAGAGGGCATATCAATAAGCATCCCCCATAGACTACCATTCCTGGAAATAGTCTCCCATGAGAATCTCATCCTACCCACCCTTCTCACCAAATACTGAGGGAAAAAATGTGGTTAGAGTATTCTTGGTTGGCCCACTGAAATCATGTGGGTGATTCATTGGTGAATAGTGGTCCTACTCGTGGGAAGCCCCTGAAGTTTTTCCAAAGAGAAATTCTTGATGCAATCTCTTGCCCTAATTCTACTGCTTAAGTACATCCAACATCTCCTTCTACCCTTTGCCCAAATCATTTAGGGCCTTTAAGAGGCTGTCGAATGTTTCCTCCTCTTTCTCCTCGTCTCCCCCATATTTTCCTCCTCCAATGCTTGCTCTAGTGCCTCCATATTAGGGGTAATTTCCAACTCTCTTTCCCTACTCCAATATCTTTGCCTCTGGTAAGTCATGTTCTGCTTGTCCTCCAAGGTCATAGAGATAACCCCATGCTAAGCCTAGATCAAAGCTCTGATACCACTATAATATTCCTACTTAGGAAATATAGTGATAAACAAACTAAATAAAACATGCACACATAAAATTCAAACACATAAGTGGACATCTGGAATACCACCAAAAATATCACCTAGATGAGCCATTTTATTAAATATAATAGAAATACAATGGGGTTTGGTGTGAGTGTACCTGGGCTTGCCAGAAAGGTAAGATAAACAAGCCCCAAGTGAAAAAGTCCAATGTCTAAGTGTTGGAATGTGTGCTTCAGTTGTGTCCTACACTACATTGGAAAAAATGCCTAGTCTGCTAAAAACAAATGTTTGTTTCCCCACTTACTATGCTCAGAAAATTCCAGGAAATTAACCATGGACTCCACTCAAATAACCCACCAAAACCCAAAAATGTTTTGGCCTATTTCTGACCCCCAAACTTGATCCCAATTTCAGCGTGCTCCTCAACTGGCTAGGAATTTCAGCTCACCTGGTAAATCACTACTCCAACCCTCCAAAAAATGCAAAATTATATGGGTTCACTCCTCTAGATATCTCCCCAAATACCCATCTCAATTCAGCTCCAAGTGGTCAACTCCCTAACTCCCACGAGTACCCAAAAACTCCTTATGTGCAGGCCCACGCAGTCATTAAGATGGTCACACTGCTACAAAAAAGCTCCTCTAGAATTTGGCTGATCGTTTCCCCAAAATCTCTACCAAATGATGGTGCAAGGCTCCCCTGGAAGCCTCAATAATATTTCTACTCTATTCTGGCCATTCCAAGCAAATCGTACTCCTCTCCTATGCTTAGAAGCTGCAAGAAACCCCCACGAATTTCCTGAAGGTGATGTTGAACAAGCTCACTAGGAAATCAAATTCCTTTCTTGGGTTGGCACTCGAAGTCCACCGAAGCAAGGGGTCAAAAAATTGCTTGATAATCTTAGGTGCGGACTTGGATCAACATCTCAAGCGTGCTAGGTGCAATTAATTGGAAAAACGTCAAAACCCCAAACTAATGTGAGTCCCTTTTATTTATCCTTGGCTACCTCTTCCTCATGTGGGTCCCATCACCGGACTTCTTTCCTTCCTAAGTAGCTCAAATTGCCTAATTGGAGTGTATTTCCCTCTTGGTGGCCCCCACATTCCACTAAGAGTTTGATTTTTTTCTTTTTCCCTTGTGTGAGTGCCTTCATCAATAAAAAATTGGAAGTGGGATCCTCCAACCCACTTCTCCCAAGTTAAGACCCAAAATTGTCAAAATTGTACAGAAATTATATTCTCACTTAACAATAAATGCTAAGTGGGAATATCATAGTATTTGCGTCAATCTTAGTGTTTTTGGATTGGAGCAAGGAATTCTACGTTCATGTCAATGCCTCAACCATAACGTTAGGCGCAATACTAGCATAGCTAGGGGAAACAGAGGTAGACCATCCTATTGCATTTATCAACAAAAAAATTTCTACTGCAGAGTGGAACTACACTACTACATAGTGTGAAGTTTTATCTATGGTGTACACTCTGTAAAAATTTAGGAAATATCTATTGGGTTCTCAATTTAAACTATACACATACCATTATGCTCTAAGATACCCTTTTAACAAGCCAATTTTGGGGGGGAAGGATATGTAGATTGTTGCTATTATTTCAAGAGTATGATTTTGAGATAATTATTAAACCTTGTAGGATGAATTCAAGGCTAGATCATTTATTGTGAATAAGTTATAGCGAGGAGGTAGGGAATTTCAATTACAACTTACCAAGTGTGCGATTATTTCACGTGGATATGGTGGATTATCACTTTGTTGAAATCATCCAATTCCTCATTGTTATATTGAATCTACAACTGCAGACATAAGTATCTTCCCTAGACCTAGTGATTTATCGCAAGCTCTTCTCCCCTCTTGTCTTATCAGCTCCAGCCGTAGCTTTGATCACTATAATTAGAACCTGCACAAACAAACAACACAAGCCAAATATCTACAACATCTATGTAGCATTATCCAATCATTCTATTTAATAGATTAACATAGAAATGAAACACATTTGCATAAACATAACATAACATATGTAGGAAAATGGTATACTCTTTGTATTAAAATAGAAGGGAGATAGTTTACAACCAAAAGTGGAAGTTGATCTTGAGAGAACCTCTGAAGTTGACTGTCCTTCCTTGCCACAATGTACACCTCAAAGCCACCCTAATGCATGGGAATGATGTCTCTCTTATGATCAAAGCAACAACATAAGGGTATGATTAATCTCCAAAATCCAACCTCTAACTTGTGGATGGCAATGAATATATAGGAGAGGCTGGTAGTTTAGGAATTCTTATCCATTTACCAATCTTGGCTTGAGATTGACTCTTGATGGGAGGATGATCTCAAGGGATAATAAGGTGAAAACTCTAAGGTAGGGAAGATAGGATTTGAAGTTCTTATTCAAGGTAAATGGTTGTAACAACTCATGGAATATTTTGGAAAAGAAAGCTTTGGGATTCTTCTTATTTTTCTATATTTCTCTTGATCAGTGCACCCCCAATAAGGGAAAACTTGCTCTAATTAGAACAGGTGCAAAATTGAGAAACCTTCCACTCAAAGTAGGTCCCTAAGGGGCCAAGGTACTTTGGGCGTTAAAAGAAATGAAATGAAGCAATAAAGGTGATAAACTCAGGGATTTAAGAGATTCATGCTTAGGGTTTTGTGTAGGGATGATGACAAGGTGTTCATGGATGCTGATGGATCCAGTTTGTAGGCCTATTGACTAGATGTGACAAAGTGGCCTATAACATATTTCCCCCTAAAGTGCAAAGTCTGAAATAACGGTTGATGATTGAAGTGATTTACCTTGTGACAAGTCTAGATCAATAAAAACTAGTTAGATCATCTATTACAATACATTTATATCGTGATATCTCTCTTGAGGGAGGCATACCCATGCTCAACACATAAGCTAACATTACATGTACAATGATCAAGACATGTTCACTGATGAAAAAGGTAGACCCATGATTGGATGACTGTCTATATGATCATAGCCATCATACTTGTGATCTTGTATTAATCCTGAAATCACAGCCAAGATGGTTGGAACTAGATCTGGGGTCTTTTATCTCGTCCACTCGATCTTCCACTGTATGAGTCTAGCCATGCAAATTGTTAGGGTCCTGTAATACAGGGATCATATTTTTTTGTCCTATTATTCATTTCGAGGTCTTTTTTTAAATACTTACCCAATGAGTTCTTAAAGTGTCATAGTGTAAAGAATCTTTGTTCAAAAGAGTCAGATTAGTCAAAGGGTCCTTGTAAATATTTGTGTCAAAAAGGATTCTATTAGCCTTATTTTGAATTTTTAAGGTCATGAAGGGTCCATGAGGAGTCATTATTAAAAAATAGTAATCATGAGTGGTTAAAACTATTATGAGAGTGGAAGTGGTCATGTCATAAGGAATTTACTCATTATAAGTTAGTTGAGGAGACCATGTCAGTCATGTGAGTCATTTAGAGTTATTTATGAAGTCAACGAGTGTCATGTCCTACTCATGATTGTGAAAGTATCATCTCATGTCATCATCATTCAAAACCACCATCATGACTGGAAAAGAGTTTTGGGTGGTATAAAATTCAAATTTCCTTGAACCTCTCTAATTCTCCCTGAGATGTGATTCATTCTGAGCTTTGGAGCAGCTTCAAGGTGAAACAAGGTTTCAGAAACTAAAGGGGAACATTCAAAGCCCATGGGAAACAGTCACTGTGCAATTGTTGCGCAAGTAAGTTAAACACTCTTGGGTCTCCAAGTAAGGTTTTTCCTCTTTTCTATTGAATATTTCACATTGAATGAACTTAGTATAGCACATTCCAACCAGCCATAGAGTCTAAAATAAGTCAAGTATATGATAACCTTCGATGTGCATTCGCCTCTGCTACGAAAGCCTATGTATCATCTATTTGTGCGTTTAGTGTTGTTTCTGGTCATCTTATTGGTTAATTTTCATTTCAAATATCATCTTTTGAAAATTTAAGTCTCTAATCGCAGTTGATAGTGAGCTAGGTTCCCCCATACGAAACCCGCCATCGTCCTGTTGTGCTTCTGCTATGCAAAATACCCTGTTTCACCTAAACTCTGTTTTCCACTTTCCTTTGCACAATTTTGTATTTCCAATTTCCTTTGCACAATTTTGTCTTTGGGGGGGGGGGGGTGTTTAAAGCTTGCATATATGAGATGGATACTCTTGGAAAAAAAAAATGCTATAGGAGGAGATTTAGTGCGTTATGAACCACAAAATATTGATCTAGTCAATGCAAATCCAACTATTCAGATTGCTTTTGAATAGATAGGAAGCAATACCTTTGTGAGAAATTTCAAGCCACGGGACAAGGAAGCCCAGAACAAGGTTAGTAGCTAGAACATAAGAGCAAATGAAGGACATTTTTCCATTAGAGAAAAAGGCAGTGCTTGATGAGCAGAAGGAATATGAGAAGTTATTGGAGTAGCTTGAGGAATGTCAGATGTAGGTTGATTGGCTCACAGCTAAGGATGAAGCAAAAAAGAAAACCATTTTTGATCAAGTGAATATTTTTGGTGACACTATCAAAGAGGTGAAACACATTTTGAAATGGACCCTTCCCATACATAGACAAGTGAGCAACTTGTACACTCAAAAAACTGGTTTTAAAGAATAGGTTAAGGAATATGAAGCAACAACTCAAAGAGCAGTCATCAAATAAAAGAACGAGGTGCAACCTTGATATTCTGGCTAAAGTTTCCTAAAAATAAATTTTACATCAAGAGAGACATTATCAATTTTTTTTTGTTGTAATTTTTCTCATATGCCCTGTTTGGACAATTTTTTTGCTGAAGCTGCACTTACATAGAAAGGTTATGCTACACAAGTTGCATGGATCCAAATTTTGATGAAGTGATGGGAATTTTGGAGTTTTAAGGCATGGAAAAGGTGTTATAAGGTGTATGTAGGTGATAAGTATGCTCCTCAATCAGTTTGAAGCAGAAAAACCAGTTACAAATCTGAATTTCTAAGTCAGTTATGCATTTGTTGCACAAGTTGAAATTAGCTATCTTGAAGGTCTGCAGGCATTAGAAAAACTAAATTGGGGGTTATACACCATCACACTACCATTTAAAACATACCCATTTTCTCTTTTTTCTAGGAAAGTTCTACAACCATATCAATAATGGAGGTTTTCTACACTCTACTACGAATTTGCTGTGAAATTGACTGTTTTTGTCATCATTTTCAAAAGATTTTTCTGAACAAATGGAAACAAAATTCAAAAAAATAAAAGAAGTTGTGTCTAATAATAGAAAAATGAACAAAAATCTCCTTAAGTTTCTTCATAGGTGTTATGTATTGATAAATTCAAATGCATCGTACAGCCTATATTTCAAGTTTTGTCATTTTTATTTTAGTTATGATGTTTAGGTAAGGGTTTTAAAGAAATGGAGAAGAATTTTTGGAAACTAAGATAAGTTTCTCTAAAGGACACTATATACTACAAAAAAATCCTCTTTTTTTGCAATATATGTCAGGATTTAGGAGATATGAGCTAGTTTTTGACCCCTATTTTTACATAAATTCAGTCCCTATTTCGTAGCAAACTTGCTATGAATGCGCTGCGAAACTAGACAATCATCTTTTTTAGCGATTTAGCTAAGTCAAAACATAATGTAATTTGTTTATTAAGTGTTACTAATTGTAATAAAACATTTGGACGCTCACAATCTTGATTTGGGGTTGAGGAATTCATGTAAATTCTTAGAAAAGAATTGTTTTAAACAAGTCCCTAGTTTTTAGCAGTTAGTTCCATTTTCATTGCATAAGTTAGGTACAACATTCCTAATGAGGGATTTGACCCTTGGAGGTGGGAACTGACTTTTTTGAGTCTATATTATTACGTAAATGTAATGTAAAATGGGTTGGTCAGTGGGAAGAAGCTAGACTACATAATTATTCATTTTTGTATCATTTCCTCAAGTGAATAGAAGAAGGCAAATGTTGTTTTCACAAAGAATCGTGTGTCAATGCTTATTGGTATGTGTGTTAATTTTTTTTCTTCTTATAATACATATTTCCATGGTGTAAAAATTCTTCATGCTCGAATTGAAAATAACATCTTAGAATTAACTTAGTGTTATGTTTTAGATCAATTGATCATATGTGTCTTCTTTTCTTCTATGGAAATTTGAATTCATCAGTATTTTGATGTTCTATTGTCCTTTCTTATGTTTTGCTCATCCACTCACTATAATGATATTTGGTTATATATCAATAGGCATGTCTATATTTCCCCTACTCAAAATCCCATAATATCCCTTATTCACTTGAACCTAAAAACAATGGTTTGATTTGAGGTAGATCTACTTTCTTCCACCTACCTTCAAACAACACCATAAATTTACCTTTTTTATCCTTATAGGCAGCCTAAGATCAAGAAATATTTCAATCACTTGATTGATTGAGTGAAACCCTAGTGAGAGAGCCTTCTCTAAGGCTAGTAGGGCTAGATCCTAGCCTAAAAGTGGTATGTAGTTACCTCTGTAATTTCTCTCCTCAACCTAGGGAAATTTATGGAATGCTAACACAAATAAAGGAGCTAAAGTTGAACATGGTAGACACCATATGATTACTGGCCATTGATGTAAGTTGTTAACTGTTGGCTTGTTTGGGCCTAACCTAGGTTCAAAAGAGTTATTTAGCCAAACAAATCCTATAGCTACCGACATTTTAGCAACAACCCACAGAGCGCGGACTAAGCTCTCACCCAAGGTAGTAGGGGAGGGTGCTAGAACCAGGTTTCCACACCCTAGGGATGTCTAGATGTGTACTAGAGGGTTCCCACAATGTTCCTTCAACTCCACATTGCTTGACCTTTACTAATCCATGGCAATTATAATTTTATTATTCATGCGCTATTCTACTTGAAGGAAGCAGTTATGATTCAGAACTATTGGTGAAACAAGTAGGTCTCTTAATATTAGAATTAAAGAACACACTGCTGACTTAAGAAGAGAAAGGACCTCAAAATCGGCCTTAGCAGAACATGTTCATTCTTCCTCTCATTACATATGCATGGAAGAAGTCAAATTGGTTAGAAGAGAAGACCACTATCTTAAAAGGAAAATCAAAGAAGCTATTGAAATAGAAAAAAGGAAGAATAACCTGAACAGGGATGATGGATTAAAGTTAAGCAACACATGGAAACCTTTACTTGAAATCCTAAAAAATCAATAAATAACTCATTATTATGTTATTAATTTATTAATTAATTAATTAATTTATCAATTAGTCCATCAATTAATTAATTAAGTTATTAATTGATTAATTTATTAAATAACAATTAACTAATCAAATTAATTAATCAATAAAATAAATTAATCAAATAAAAT
>APFE031459688.1:2859-42501 GCA_000404065.3 Pinus taeda | reverse complement strand
TCGGGAAGAGGGGCCTGGACAAGAGGAGAGTATGAATCAATCTCATTGTCGGGAGGCGAATGATCTGCAGCTGTAGAAAGACGTTGATATCCAACGGGGAGTTGGGGTGAGGGCGCTGAGAGACTTTCCAAAATAGCGGAGGCTTTATCCATGAGTGGACAAAGGTGAAGGGGATGATTTCCTTCACAAAGTCTACAGGGGATTCGAATCTTCACTTTTCCCTTACCATTCCCAACTGATGAGGTAACATCGCCGTGAGCTTTAGTGGACGATGAGGGGCGGGCCGAATCACGGGACCATACTTCTAAGATCCTGGGGATGCCAGGACAATCACGAAGAAGGTGGTCTCCCTTGCATAATCGACAAGGAAACTTAACCTTCCGCGGAGGAGTAGAAGGAGGCCCGACTTCAGGTGTTCTTACGGGAACAATTGTGCTTGTAACCTCTCCCTTAGGAGACTTCCTCTTCTTGTTCTTGTTCTTCTTCTTCTTAGCCACCTGGTTATTCGAATTGAAACTTTCACCAGGCGAAGTACGAGAAGAAGATGTAGAAGTAGGCGTCGAAGGGGAGAGGTCCACCTTAGGTTCAACATGATGTTGTTTAGGTGGAGGGACTGATGGAGTATCAGCCGACACGGTAGGGACCAAAGAGTTTGAAAACAACCAAACGGGAAACTCGACAGTTAACCCCGGAAGGGATAACATCGCCATATAAAGAGCACCAACATTCCCAAAAGGAGAGGAATGACTAGGATTCCCGTCAGGAAGGGAACTTGGGTTGGTGAACCCTGGAAAAGTTGCCATAGAAAAAAGAAACCTACTGAAGCTAACACACACAAGATCTAACCAGGTAATGTGTTATCGTGGTCCAATAAATTTTAAGACACTGAACTTGACCTTTTCATTTTTTAAGAGTCGAGAAAAGGAAAAAAAGATGACTCTAGTCTCCTTCGAATATTTAATGAGCACGAAGTGACAAGATGCTCACTTACACCTTTTCTTTTAGAGTCTGAAAGGGATCAAAAGCGACTACTCTGGAAGTTCTAGGCAAAAGGTTTACCAAGCAACCCGTAAAACTGCTTATACACCTTGGCAATCATATGAGAACCAAGGACTTCCCGTACTACAGTCAATCTTCCCGAATGCTGTGTTCGGTGCGTTACGGTTTACAGGGCGGCAGACTCGGCTTCCTATGGATAAAGGATGCAAGCCTAATGGAGTCTCCCCATATATACGCGACGGCACGTGGGAGCCCAATCCGTTCTAGCACTTATCGTTTCACCGTGGAGGAATCACCCAACCACTCAACGGCAAGCTACTAGGTTTAAAGACGCCGGAACACGTCTCTAGCCTAGACCTCTAGATATTCCCGTTAAGTTCCAATGCGTTTTTAGATAAATTTGGTTTATTTTACGGTTGATCTTGAATTAAGTTTTAGTTTCAGGTCCTACCGTATGATCTCTCAAAAACACCTAAATGCAACTATATGCCAAAGATCATCATTTTGTTCGATGAATTCTAACTATAAGAAGGTTAAGAATATTTCGACCAAACAAAACGAATTCAAGCAATCACGCAACCTAATGCAACTAGTAGCAAGGAAATGAAACTTTTGTTTTTAAAAAACAACGAAATGTTCTTTTCCTTTCAACTATTAAATGCAAAAGACACTAGTTTGCTTTTCTTTTCAATGACATAAAAGTTCTTTTAAAATGAATTAGAGAGATAGCAACACTAAGTGAAAAACTAAATCACTCAATGCACACACAAGACAATTCCCAAGTCACTAAAAACTAGTTTCCCAAATCGTAAGCTCAAAAAGACACCGAAGAATTCAAAGGAGGAAAGCAAATCGCTTGGAACACAATCAATTACTTTCAACAATCACCAAACAAACATGAAAACAAAAACGAAGTTGGCTGGTCAACCAAGAACACAAGATCCCAAATGGGAGGCTAGACACACACGACCACTAGATGCCCTAGGGTTTGAGTGTGAAATCAATGAAGAAAAGCGAACACCCGAAGGATGAGAGTCCACAACCAGACAAACGACGATCCGACACACTTCAGTAATCGTAGAAGTCAAGATAAAATGCAAACCGAGCAACAAAAGCAAAAAGGAAGGCTTTGTAAAAACTGAAAACAAGCAATAAACGAACCCTCGCGGAACGAGGCCTCGCAAGCAAGCGAGTTACAGCTTAAACAAAATCAACAAGCCAAAAGCCAAGTGGAAAAAGCAGGGGGCAGCCAAACCAAGAGGTTCAGGAGGTCAATTTGGACAAAAGGAGTTTTACAGGATCAGCGCGGGTGACCCCTCAGCAACAAAGCGATGACAAGGAAACGTCTGTAGCAACTTTGTGCTGTCATCGCGGAAGGACACAGATAAAGGGTGCTAGCCCGAAAACAGGGTCAGCGCGACTGTTAAATGTATAAACGCGATGACAGGGAAAACAAAGAAGAAACTGTGCGATGTCAGCGCAACTGTTCTGAAATAAAACACGCTGAGGCTAAAAAACAGTCAAAATCGAATCAAAAATCTCCAAACCAAGGCAACAGACCTTTAAGACAATTAAAGCAGTTCCCAGGATGAACCAGGAAACCAATCAACAGCAAATTAAACCCCCAACCTTTGACAAGAAAGCAATAATCATATAAAAAACAAGGATGAACTACAAAGAGACAAGCAAGTTCCCCAGCGGAGTGGCCAAATTGTTGGAGAGGTAAATCCCCCCTACGGATAGAGGCGATCCCTACTAGCCCAACAGGGGTCTAGCAACAATCAAACAATGCTATACTGCAGGTTCCTAGTTGTAGTTAACAAGTGGGTAAGAGAAACCTACTTGGATTCCACCGCTATGTTTGTCGAAGAGATGATCCTCTCGCTCCTTCGCTCCAGCCGATCACAATTCTCCGCTATCCCCGCGGGCGAACACCTGCACAAGCAAAGAGAGGGCAAACAAGAGCGTAAAATCTACTAACAACAACTATGTATCAGTCAGGAAGGATACAATTTACATTAATCATTCATAAGACAAATGGAAATGGAACCATAAGAGTAGTCATCTATCTTTATTAACAGAAAATAGAGTAAGGTACAACCGAAGTCCTGACGTTGAGTCCTTCTCTAGAGGTCCAGCCAGCATATCTTCTAAGCATTCACCTTTGAAGCAAATCTCCCAAGTCAAAGAGGTCTCTCTCTCACATACAAGGCAACAAGCTCATGACCTTCCTCAAGCTCAAAGCAATCCTCACACAACACACCAAATGCCTACAAAGAGCAGCACTAATGCACTAATAATTCCTCAATCAAAGTCTATATCTTCCAAACTAGTTGCTCATGGGCAATGGAGGAAGCTTATAAAGGAGAAGGAGTCTCCTTGAATAGCTAAAGGATGAGATTTCCCCCAAGATAAGTGGATGGTCAGTCGAACAGACATGCCAGAAAAAGGATGGCGACCTCAACAATGCTAACAACCAAGTCTGGAGGGATCTGGAAGGCTCGTTGTTAGAACAACTTCACCCAAACAGGATCAGCGCGGGTGAGACACTGAACTGACGCACTGACATCGCAGATCAACTATAGAGGAGGTTCGGTCAGTGCTCAACAGGACAAACGGAGGGTGCGCTATTCGTAAAATGGGACCAGCGCGGAAAAGACGTGTGCTTCCGCGCTGGCAGCGCATCAGGTACACTGGCCTCCGCCTGTCAGCGTGGTTATTTGATTAACAGACGCGATGATTCATTTAACTTAGGCAAAGAGGGTTTTTTAGCCATTTTGAGGAGCATGAGCATAGGTGAATGTGTTTTCACAACACAGTAGGGAGACTGACATGATGGCAGTGACATTTTACTGTGTAACAATCGCTGAATGATCTTTATTACCAGTTATTATTTGAAATCTCTTTAGATCACATAATAGAAGAATTACATCCCGAGTTAGCATAGATTATATGTGCTTTTTTCATTAGATTACAATAGCATAGAGTTAGATTAAAGTAGTTTAGATAGGAACTTTTAGGTCAGCAACATCCAATTCTGCACACACACACACCCTTAGATTGGGAAACTGGTCCCATTATCCCTAGTTGGACTCGCTATACCAAAAGGATAAGGAGCTGGAAACCAAGGTTCGGACCGAGCGGGTATCCCCCTTGTTGTCAACCCGATTTTTGGGGCTTCAACACTACCCTGCACACACAACTGCAGGGGTCTGCGCACATAGCTGCGGACTCTACCAGGCCTCTTCTCACGCAGTTGCAGAGCCTCTTCTACTACTACGACCCATGACTTCGACTTACAGACTCAGAGTAAGTATCGTCAACAACCCATACACTTTAGATCTAAACCAAAAGCTTTCCCCAAAAACTGACCTCTACACTTAGAGTCTTGCTCTATTTATACATTCCCATAGGCTGACTCACTTTCTATTATCTTACATTATTTTTGGGCAAACAACCCTTTGACTTGACTTATTACAACTTGTGCTCCACACACTTCGTGGAGCCTTTATAATACCATTACCCAAAATTGTGGGCTTTAAGCCCCAAAACTGTTACACGGGGGATCCCCTACCCAACACTTCTACCATGGCTATGACTGCACCTCACCAAACACAGTAACTAGGGGAGCAAACTACACATCGTAGAACGCACAACGCCGGCTGTCGCAAAAGCGATTAAGGAATTTCCACATACTATGTCGAAAGTCGAGTTGAAGTCTCGCAAAGGTGGTGCGACCATCTGACTATCCGTAGGGAGCACAGTCTCAGTGCTCCAGGCAATTGAAATAGATGACGAGACTATAAAAGAGTTTGTTTTGGAGCTGCACGATGAGGGAGGTGTGCACAGAATCAGCATGTCACAAGGTTTGTGCCCGCGCACGGGAGGCTGCGCTGCCACACAGGTAAGCTGGGAAGTGACCATTGGTGTCACTATTCATGACAAGATGTCTGATTTAAGGCAAAAAGTAGTGGGCGCTGGGCATTTGAAGACACAAAATAAGGGCTAGATTTGTGGCAATATGTCGCTAAGAAAGCATGGATAGCTCAGAATTGGGGGGAACGGTCGAATTTGAATTCAAAAGGCACTATAAAATTCCAGGGGCTAACTAAGAGAAAACACTTGTTCATTTGAGAATTGAGTAGTTGATTAGAGCACAGAGTGTTGAGCGCTGAGCAAGATTTTTGCCCCGAATTTCGCAAATGCCCACAGACAGCTAAACCAGGATGACGACCACCAGGATAGGTTTGAGCTTCACAGAAGGAACCACCGATGAGGCCGCACAGAACCCCACGGTACACGATGTTCCCGAAGACACTGGGGTCGCACTGAAAATCCCAAAATTGCCTAGAATGTCGAGGCCCAAAAAATATAAGCAAGCAGCGGGACCAGTTCGCATGTCCCTAGGGAATCCACAGTTTGGTAAACTCTCAATGGAAGAAAAGGGCAAGGCTATCACCATTGAGACAGATGACGAGGAGGAGAACCTACAGGATCTCATCGATGAGATAAAGGCAGCAGAAGACATGGAAGAGGACATCCAGCTGGTGCGCTCTGCAGCGAAATTTCCCAAGTACGTCCCTCGATAGAAAGGGAAACCTAAGATACCCAAGGACTTGGATGCCACTAAGAACTCACTCCAGACCCCGCTCCTTCCCGATGGAATTATGTTTGAGGGCTTGCACCTTGGGTGTGTGCCCACAATGAAGTTTGAAGATTGGTACCTCGCAGATAGTGAAAAGTTCCGACACTTAGAGATAGAGATCCTCATGAAGCAGATCACGGAGGGCTCAGCCACAACACCAGTGCCATGGAAATGGTTGCACGGTGTGGAGAAGGCTAGATTACTTCATCTATTGTGGATTCGACACTTTCATCGCACGCCTATCACTATTTTCGTCATCAGGCAACTGCTTTGCCTGGTGCACAATGGGTACTTATGGATGGAGGAGCCTGTTCTCATCATGGTGGATCTCATCCATAGAATTTCTCGGCTCCCCTATAAGGGAAAGGACCCCACAGTGATAGTAGGGAAAAACGGAAATTTGGCGCTTGCAGAGGCCATGAAGAATAATACAAACTGGAGAAGAAAAAAAGGGGTTATGCAATCAGCAACAGTAAAGATAAAGGGGTGCATGTAGCCACCCAACTCCTGGCTGGGAAGGTAATGAGAAAATGTCATGGAGATGAGGTACCAGCGTCGGTAGTTGCACTGGAAAAATAATGTGTAGAAGGGGTCCAATGCAATTCTACCGAGTTCCTTTGTGAGGAGTTCGTGACTAACTGTAAGGAATCCCAAGAGCAGGGCAAGACCTTCCACTACACGTGGTTGCTCTTATGCATTTTATTGGTGACAGGGGAACTGCCCGAGGACAGTCAGTTGCCCAACATTGAACAGGACATACCAAAGGCTGCAAAGTACATGTCGCTTTAGGTCAGCAAGGACACCAAGCAGATTCGTGAAACCAAGATCTTCTGGGTGCTCATGGAGGCGAGCATCCAGATGTGGATCAGTAGACGGTCGCATTTGTCCCCCACAGTGTACAACAGTCTATGGAGCTTTACAGACTTCAAGGCGGATATGCATAATGTGTACATCAAGGCACGTAAGGACCTGGTGCAAAAATGGATCAAGCTCCCCTTCATCGCCATTGATGATGCTATCTTTTCAGTGCTCGAATCATGCGCCCCCGAGTAGCACACCCCGGAACTGGTAGAGCTAGATAGAACAATAGCACAGAAACAAAAGGAGGAAGCCAAATTGCGTGTCACGAAGTTGTCCTAGAAAAGGTAAAATGAACAAGCGGTCGCAAAGGTAAGGGTTGTCCACAAGGCAGAAAAGGCAGCTACAGAGCAGGCAAAGGCCACCAAAGTGGCAGCAACAACGCAGAAAACAAGGGCCACCACAACGCAACAAGAGGAAGGCTAGGACTTGTCTACAGGACAGGAAGTAGAGGACATAGAAGAAGGCATGGACCTTGGCACAACATCTACCTAACTGAAAAGGTCGCGCATCACAGAGAGATCAGGTCCATGGAAAAAGGTTAAGGCCTCCAAATTGACCTTCGACTCGATCATGTTAACAGAAGGCGACCTCTACGACATGGCAACATGGTTCGTGAGGTCACCAAGGAAGTGCTCCAGGAAGCCATGTCGGAGCAACAGATTGTGTTGGGGGCCCTAAGGGCACAGTTGTAGGAACTGTTATCACTCAGGTTGTTCCCTGCTTCCTATAGGGAATACGGCCGAGGTAACCACTAACCAGTCTTTCAGTTACAGGTCCTAGCCTACCTGCAACCAGGGAGGGCTCTCTCTTTATAATTTAGCATTGTTTTGGGGTTGATTTTAGGCTAGTTATAGTGCACTGATTTTGTTTTAAATTTGGTTGGATGATGAATTCAAACAGAGCTGGTGTACAGATTACAGAACGGTCTGAACCATTGGGCAATGGAGTTGATGATGGTATATTGCTGAAGTATTTATTTGAGGGAATGGTATTGCTGCAAAGATAGATAGGCATTTATGGAACAATTCTTCAAATTTGGGAGATGAAAGCATGAAATTAATGAGTGAAAGGAAATCAAGAATCTTCCACTATGCTGATTGAGGGAGAAAGTGAGAATATTGTTTAAGAGCAGTTAAGAATTCCTAAACAGTATTCAAAGTGAGAGAATCAGTTTAAACATGAGTAATTAAGAATTCATATTCATGACTAATTCTGAAGAAAACATATTTAGAAACAGAGATTGAGCAGAGGGTGTATTTAAACAAGTCCTAAGCTATTCTTTTTCCCTGTTGCTAAGATCATGAAACGCATGTGAATTTTTGCATACACAGAAAGACAAAACATAGTTTAGAGTAACTTATTGTTCCATTAAACGACACAGGAATTATGTAGCATAACACAGTCCTTCATTTCCACCTTCAGACAGTACAGAGACCGGGAACTTCACCAGCAATTTATATTAGAAAAAAGTCTGAGATATACAATGCATCTCCTCAGAGAGAGATTCACCAAAACCGACCCCCAATACGTTCTATGGGGGGGTACATATACAACATAGGAGATAAAATATCTAGATGCTGAGTCATTTGTATAATAAATTACATCACCAACTTTGTGAAAGAAGTAAATGAAAGAAATAACTGCAGTAGTTAATATTGGTGTGCTAGCTGTCTTTTGTCAGACAAGCTTTGACTTTTTGGATCAACAAAGTCAGTTTTAGCTGCGGCTTTAATATGCGTTTGCTGGGCATGTTGTCTTAGTGCTTTGCTGAGTCACTGCCTTGATGCTTTCTGTAGTGCCTACGTGATTTTTTGCTGACCTGTACTGTAACTGAAATCTGAGGCTGACAAAAGGAGAAAAATAGACTAAATCACCTGGGCAATACTTCCAGCATTGATTGCCACCAATCAGCTGGAGGTAGCTGATGTCTTCTTATATTTGTGAGTGTTTCATCAGCTTCAATATATCTATAGAAATTTGGGGGAAATTCAAACAGATGATTAATCTCATGCTCAATAAAAAATAGATTCTCCAATTTATCATAAAGAGATTGCCCAGAGGGAGGTCCTGCTTCTTCTATGGAGCTTGTAGATGTTGTAATCTGATTTTCAACATAATTGTTGATTCTGGTGGTATATTGTTCACAGGACAATAGTTTTCCAGCACCGGTCACTAGGCTGGGCAATCCTCTGCTTTGCAATGATGTTATTTTTGTTCTGAAGTCATTTATTTCTGCCTGCATCTCCTGACATTTCCTTTCCAGAGTCTGTACAAAATTTCTCAGGGTCAGCACCTTCTTTGCTGTTAGGATAGTATCTGTTCGACTGTGGATATCCAGTGCTGCCAATTCTTCCTTAGTGTGAGTGTTCAGGAAATGGATCATCTTGTTGGCCTGCTCAGGCATAATCCCCAATGCTGCTCTGGCCTTGTGAATTTCAAATTGAGCCATCCCTATTAATTCAATTTGTTCATGTATAGCCTGAATTGATCGCCATTGGTCACTGATTGATTGGCCAATTTTGGCCCACAAAATCTTTTTAATCTCAGTCAAATTTTTGTCTAGAGATAGTTCTTTTTCTAAGGCTTTTACTCTGGTCTCTAGGGCTTTTATTTCCCTTTGCTTCTCGGCCACTGTCATTTTGGACTTGTCATAGCTGACTTCTAGCTTGGCCAGCCTTTCTTTGGCCTTTTTTACTTCTGTCACCTAAATTTCTAGCTCCTTGACAACTTTCATTAGGTCCTCCATACTCATGCTAGATTCTGGTGTTGCGGTTGTTGCTGCTATAACATCTATAGTTGATGTAGCTGTTGTGGGTGCTGGAATGGCAGGGGGGGCTGCTGTTGTTTGTGTAGGAGGAGCAGGGCCAAGAGTTGTAGATGTTTGAGGTGGTTGGGAGGTTGACTCTCCCTGTTTATCTTGCAAGGCTTTCTCCAATTCTCCCTCCATTTGTAGTATTCTTTGATTCATCTTTATAAGAAAATCCATGGTGTCATCAACCTATTTTTCCTGTACAAGTTTTGCAGTTTGAGGGTGATTGGTTGCAGGGAACTTTTCCTGCTTTCTGTGTGCAGCAATATCATCTTCTTTCTTCTTTATAAGGGCCTTGATACTCTTTGGATCCTTAGTATTATGTCCTAGATCAACAATAATGTCCTCCAAAGTTTTTATTCGGTTATCCTTGGCAGTGGAAGACATCCTTTCCAAATCCAATCGAGTATTTGTTTTTCTCAATGATTCTTTTAATTGATGGGCTAGCATGGCCTTGTCTGCAAGCATGGCATAGACCATTTCCCCTATTTTCTTCTGCAGCTCAATTTGGTCCATTGGATGTATGACCTTAGAGAGGACTTCCATGTTTGTCTTTATGTAATCTGCAGATGATTTGGGCTGTGGAACTTTAGGCTTAAAATGAGTTAAAATCATCTTGTCCTCCTTGATATCATAAGCTGCCATCAATCTTTGTTGCTTGGAGGGTGTTGTTTTCAAGAATTGATCATAAATTTGTATTCTCAATAGTGCATTCCGTGCCTTGATTTCCATGAAAGTTCCTTTAATACCGGCTGGCTGTTTGCCTTGCTGCCTAGAAGAAGACACCTCTGTACTATGTTGCATACCCTGTTCCTGCTGGAATGAGCTGGTAGCAGTCTGCTGGCTGGACTCTCTCTCTCCCTGTTCTGGCTCTGTACAATTTCTTCACTGATTTCTTCTTCAGCCTGAGGATCAATTCTTTGCCTCTTGGCTTCTGGTTGCTGTGCCAACCCACTTGGAGGTGTGGGCTCCTCTCTATCCCGTTTTTTACCTCTTTCCTCATTAAGAGGAGTTTGTAAGACTGGAATTTGTGATGTTTCAGTCTATTGTGGAGGGGCTTGCCCTTGACTTTGATCTTTGGAAGTGGTGGGCTGTTCTGTCTCTGTTTCCTGCTGTGCATCCATCACTTCTTTTCCCTTTGTTGTAGCTGTTGTTGTTGTAGATATTTGTTGGGAAGTCTATGAAGCTGCAGCAGTGGATGTGCCTTCTCCAACTTGGTGTGGCAGCTTGAATGTCACCTGGTGAAAATAATCCAAGTCAAGAGTTTTTTCTAAATCTTTGACATTTTTCTCCATTATCTCTTCTTGAGTGAATTCTTCACTTAATGTGCCTGGCACCCATTCATCTTTGTTGGCATATTGTTCAATTTGTGGAATTTGACAATGGTTATAGGCTAACATCCTATATTTGACTCTTCTAGCACTGATAAAGCCATCAGGGTCATAAGGGACCTGTCACGCGGAATGAGTCGAGGTTGCGGACAAGATCGACCTTCCTAGTATCTACTGATATCTAGTGACAAGAAAGCCAATCAAAAACTATCTTTCTCTAAACATGCAAGTAAAACAAAGGCAAACAAGTGTTTTAGGCCTACCTTGGGTCCAATGCAAGTTTGTGGAAGCCTCGCTCCCGTGCTCCAAATGAGCTTCCTTGAAGTATAATTTTGCAAACACAAACAAGAAAACAATTAAATAACACCTAAAAAGCCAATATTATAAAGCGTATTCATCATAATGATCAAGGAGATTATGAAACAAACCACATAAGACAATTTGTTGAGAAAAATGAATTTGAGTGTATTAATTCAAATGAAGAAGAACTTTACAACCTGTGCCTTGATGTTGTACAAGCTCCTCCCAGGGTCCGATAAGAAGTCTCCTCTACTTTGACAAGTTTCACTCACTTCCCAATGAAACCAAAAGGTATGTGATCTCTCCTCTCAAGTTTAACTAGGAAGTCCCAATTCCATCAGCATTTACCCTCAAAATGTTCAGCTTCTAACCTCCCTAGCAACTGACCCAATGCCTTAATTTATAGTGCAATGGAGGGAAGTTACTAGGTCCTCCTTCAAAGGGATAAAGGCCTCCTTCAAAGGGATAAGCTCCTCCTATCAAGGGATTAGCTCCTTCTCTTTTGGGATGCATGAACCACTTTGGAGCGAACAATCCACGTCAAAATCCTTCTAGAAACATCTAGAATTTACCCAAAAGTGAGTTTTTAAGGATAAATTTGCGCCTTTTTGACTTTCACAGGGGTACGCACCCACCCCTTTACAGACAGAGTGTGCAGATACACAGGTATTATGAACAAAGGGTGCGGGTCCGCAGGTAAAAGTAGGAGAAAGTGCGGAACCAGAGTAATATTGATTTTCAAAGTCTTTCTCTCTTTTGTAAAGCTTGACATGAAGAGTTAAGGTTTGAGACTTGCTTAGGAGGCTAGTATAGGTGATGATAGACCCATACTGACTGCAAATGATCATGGTGACGATATTTTTGTGTAACAACCCTGGCACCAACTCAATATAAAAGTCTACCTCCTTGTAAGGTGGAAACTCTGAAATATCCTCAGGAAATACATCCTTGAACTGATGTAAAATTGGGTACCTGCTCAAAACATCTGCATCCTCAACTTCCTTACCCTTGTCACTAGAAATGTGCACTGCAAATAACACACATGCTTTTCTGTGACTACATTTCGCTTGCATAGTTGTTACCATCCTAACTGATGTGGCTTTCTTCTTTCCCTGCAAGACTCTTGGTTCCATATTGTCATCCACACACTCAATTTCTTTGTCATAAAAATCTACCTTGGTCCTATGAATGTACAACCAATCCATGCCCAACAACATGTTGTATGATTTGAACGGTAATACATTCAAATATAATGCGGTAGGCATACAATTCAAATCAAATGCATGAGCTCTTACCCAATGATGAGCTTGCTTCTTTGTACTTGTAGCCAACTACACTAACCAAAATTTTGCATGCAATTCCTTACTCAAACCACACTTATCCACCAAGTCAGGACTAACATAGCTATAATTAGATCCAAGGTCAATCAAAATAGAAATAACTTGATCAGAAAGCTTACCATCCATCTCACTGATAGATGCCTGATGGTCTGCCTATTTGTTATCCAATGCTGCATAGATACAAGGAACACTCTGACCAACATCCCTAATAGTTTGTGTGTCCTGTGCACTATATATTTGATTCCTACCACCATAATTTTGCGGACAATCTCTCCTACGATGATCCTTGCCACATGTCCAACACTCTTTAGGCTTCTAGTCTGCATCCTTATTCTTCTCCTCAGATCGAAATCCCTGTCCTCTGTCTGATGCATTGAGCTTATTAGATGGCACTACATTCTCTTTATTACTTGTACCATGAGGTCTTGCTCACTTTCTATCCCATTTTCCTTTATTTTTTGCATTACCTTTCCAATTTGGATTAGTCTCAAATTTGCGCTTTGATTGCTCGTAGCAATGCCTTAGCTTTCAGATGGTTTCCTCCAATTATTTAGGCTCATTAAACTCAATCTTGTCTTTGAATGCAACCAATAATCCACTAATGAACCTTTGAATCTTGGCCTTCTCCTCTGTGACGTAAGGCACATACCTTAGTAGCTCTAAGAACCTGCTAGTATACTCCTCATCTATCATCGATCCCATATTTAGCTCATAGAATTATTTTTCCCTTTCATCAAAGTATCTCTTTGACAAATACTTCTTTTTGAATAACCACTCAAACTCACTCCAATTCAAGTATTCCTCATGAATACATCTAACATTCTTCATGTATTCCCACCAAATGTTTGCTTTACCTTTGAGACTGAATGTAGCTACTCTGGCTTTCGTGTTCTACGAATAGTCATGCAACTTGAAGAACTTCCTCTTGCCAAGCAACCATGCCTATGCATCCTCTGGTTTCTTCATCTCTCCATCGAAAGTAGGTGGATTTTCTTTCTCAAACTCATATGGAAAGTATACCCTATCATTCCTACTGTAAGGATGATAAAGATGATGATCATAGTGCCTATTTGAATCAAAACTAGAATAACACTTGTGTCTATCCCTCCTCCTATCCAGAGTGTCCAACAGTCTACCATCTTTGACCGTGTCATCTCTATTTGACTTGTGACCACCATGCGACCTACTACCATATGCCCCATTAGTTTTGTCCTCCTGCACATAGTTGATTCGATGTGGTCCCTATTGCTACAAATCTGACAAACTGTGAAGTATCATTGCATTTACCTATGTTTGTTTCTCATGTGTCTGCATCATTTTGTTGTTATCTGCCAAATCAGAAGCATTCCCAACACCATACTTCTCATTTGATTCATAGGGAGAGTCTTTGTAGTCTACCACGTTGGTAGCCATTTGATATTTATTCCTGCAAGGTATATCATGTCAACTAAACCAAATCACAATAAACCAACGTACCTTAGTATAACTCAGGGAGGATACCTTGTCTACAAGATCAACAAATCAGCGTGATACATGTATAACATAATCATCACAACATATAGAAACATAACACATAAGCATATAACCATGCAACCATCATTCTAGCTAGGGCCTAGTCATCAATGCATGACCTTATCAAAAACGCATACCACAACCTCATGCATGACAACAACTAATACATCATTGTACACTTGATCACATGCAAACATTAACATGCATAAGCAATGCGTAACCAACCACACACATGCATAAACACATGTAATCAAGCATAAACGAACAATACTTGTAACCAAAACTATAAAAATGATACATGTAACCAAGTATGCAAGAATGTAACCAAACATAAGAGAATGTAACCAAGCATAAAAAATGATACATGAAAGCAAACATATAACAACATGTAAGGTGTCATACACTCACCATGATGCACTCCACAATGACAACATGAACTTCCACATGACAACATCACTACAACCATGATCAACATCATGCAAATGCAACAAGCACATGGAATGCAAGCGTAAGAGACACACATGCAACCGACATGAATGCATGGAAAACACATAGCCCATCTTATTTGAGGGGTGAACCATGCTCTGATACCACTCTGTAACACCCTCCTCACACATCTACCCAAGCAACCGGCCAGCTGGGGTAAACATGCGACGAGAGGCCACATTGATATGATTCGACCTCCTAAGTCACATTAAGGAAGTGGAACCTGCGGAAACACACCATAAAAGCATTCAACATTAGCATTAGGACCCTCAGGAACCAATCCAACCTTTCTGCCAACCAGCCCCTAGGTCCCACTGATATTTTGGACCACTTGACCTCTGGACGCTCTCATGATATGGGCATGCTAGAGTCCGGGGACCTCTAGATGCTCTCAGGCTATGGGCATGCCAACATCTAGAGACCTCTGGATTCTCTCACAGTTATTCAAGCCAACGTTCAGGAACTATTTTGCATAGTGTTGTGCTAGTGTCCCCGAGATTTGAGCCACTTTTTCAGGCCCAAAGCCCAGGTCACTGCCCAGAATTGAATGACATATTCATAATCGAAAAGTAACAAGGAAATGATAGTACAAATCCAATCACTTGAATAAGACCTTGACTAGACCCCTACTAGCCATGACAAGCATTTCGTCAAACCTATCATGAATATGTAATCTATAGGTGTAAATAACATATATGAACATAAGGGTATCATACTTAATTGAGAATCGGTAAGAAACATTGATGTCTCAACACATCAACTACCATTTCATCCATTAGGTCATAGATACATTGTTCATTCATTTACCAGTAAAAACATAATGAGAGCCATACATAGCTACTGTCACAAAACGCACATATAACCAGCATAATAGCAACAAAAATACTAATGAAATCACAACCATATGATCCACATATAAACTAGTATAATACTCACAAAAATACAAGGAGAAATAACCTCATATTAATTATGCAAAATCCAAACCCGGGATGAGACTTCCATGTTCCACCCGACCATAGAATGGTTGAGCCAAATATCTCTTCATCCATTCACCCATGTGCCATATTCCAAGCATGAATGTGGGATCTCATAGAACACATCAATCCAAAACAATCCAGGGCTTCCATAGGCCATCCACCTCAACGCATCAATCAATGATTCCACCTCATGGTCAGACATCACCAAAATCAGATTGGTATTTATCCAAGCCTTCTTAGGCTCTAGATCATTTGTTCCAATCAAGGCTTCTAGGACTAGTAACTCAACCCATAGTTATCATCAGGCTTCTAGAACATTTGTCCAACCAAGGCTTCCAGGACTAGTAACTAAACCCACCAAGGGCTTCCAGAGTGTTTGTCCAACAAAGGCTTCAAGGACTAGTAACTCAACCCAAGTTATTACATGGATTCTAGAGCGTTTGTCCAACCAGAGCTTCCAGGAACTAATAACTCAACCCAAGCTAAGGAAACATGAGAACCAACCAAAACAAAACAAGGAAATAAACCCACAATCTCCATGGCTATCTAGGAAATGGCAAGGCCTGGCAATCCATGTCAATCCAGACAATCCTCCATGCCAGTGACAGATCATGACCAAAATCCACATGCATATGCCATTCATGCCAAAACTAGTAAGGAAAACATACATGAGACTCGATACCTACAAGCCAAAACCATTGTAGTTGTTGATCCCAATTTCCTCTTGCATTTTCTTGCTCCAAAATCCAAGTGTGCCACACCCTCCAAGGGCACTCCAAAAAAACTCTAAGTATCCAAGAGTATGAGAGAGAGAGAATAATGAGAGAGCTCCAAAACTGAACTGAAAAAAGGTTACCAAGTGATCCTCATAAGCCTTTTTATGGATGAGGCCTCTATTTTCTTCATTTTCCGTTATTTTCCTTCATTTTCCTCCTCACATGCAACCTATGACCTTTCACCTCCTTTTTCTCCTAATTTCCATTATTTTCATAAATAAATGTGCCAAAAATGCCATTTTTCCTTTCCAAAGCTTTAGCCATTGCTTTTTCCATTTTCTTTAGCCATTAATAACCAAAAGAACACCCACACTAGGATGTCTTGCCCAACATTCAGCTTGGAATAAGTGTCCCATCAACCGTGGTTATTATTTTGCCTTTATTAACTTTTATTACATGGAATTTTCGCGAGGGTTGTTACAAAATGACAAAAAGGAAATCTATTCCACTTTCAGAAATGTAAAGCACACATCTTATATTACTTTAAATTTACTTTTGCACGAAAGAAAGCACACTTTACTAAAAGTAAATTGCAGGAAAGGGAATCTAATTTAGCTGCAGAAATTAACATTCAAGAAACAAGCATAGTAGAAGCTAAATGGAAAATCTACCAAGCCTCAACTCAACCATAGTGGCCTTGGATCATTCATAGGATATTCTAGGACATAAACCTACTCCTACCATGAATTTGGAGTGAATCTAGGCAAGGGAAGAGCTTGAAAACAGAGTATTACATGAAACTTTGTTTTGTTATAGGAAACTACCATCAAACTTGTCTATCGAGTTAACTTGCCAAATTCCAAAGTTAATCAAGTGCAAATGTTGTGGGGTAAATTTTGTAATTAAGTTGAATGTTTTCAGACTTCAACCCAAGTGGAATGAACTCAAAAGAGCTTCATTAACACATGTTGAAATTCAACAGAAATTGACTACTAAAACCAGAAATTTCAAAACAATGAACTAGTAAGCTAATCTAAGTAATCCAATGATTAAAATAATTTTACTAATCTATGTTAATGATGCATCACGCTATCGATTATCTAAAATAACCTGGAAATAGGCTCATTTAAACCACTTAATCAATCTAACCAATAAGAAATGAAGCATGAACACTAAATGCAAAATGGGAAATGCAGATAAACAGGAAAATGTTGAAAAGAAGATAAAATAAATGGTACATCAGGGCTTTGAGGCTCCTGGGATGGCCAAGACCAAGGATACTCATAGTCCTATAATGAAAACCAAGCTTTAGAAGCTGAAAATGAAACTATATTTCATTATTGGAAACTAGTCAAGTACATCACTACTGGAAATGGAAGTAGGATTGCTGGATAACCAATGTTCTTCTCAAAAATACCAAAAATTACTCACTCCTAGAGGCTAATTTGAATTAGTTCTTATGAAAATTGATGTGGAAGCAACCTCCTTGAAAGGATGGATGCTTTCCCCTCCAAAATCCTTCAAAAATTGGATCTAGTCCCTAAGAACAAGAATATTCATTAAATGTTGAGTTATGGATTCTCCTATAGCATGGAACACATCCCTAGATTTTTCTCAATGAGTGGCTCTTCAGAATCTATTTAATAATTTCATAATATCCTATTTATTTACTATCCAATCCTGGTCCACCCTGTAACAGGGAGCAAGCCTCTAAATTCTCTCATTCTGCAGTTCTTAAGAACCTGTCCATTATTCTAATAATATTCAACAAAATAAATAATATTAGGAACATAATAAGCAAGGATAAATAAAATTCCTATGGACACATTAAGACTATGAATTAAGTCTATAATGTGCAAGTAAGGGAGTTAACCAAATGTTTTAAGTGTCTAGGAATTACCAAATGAGCCTTATAAAATATCCAATTTTGGGGCCCATCATCTCCCCCCTACTGAAAATGTTTCTCACTCATGAGCAACTCAATCCTTTTCCTTTTGCTTGTCCTCCACTTGCTTCTATTGCTGTAGTGCCATTGGCTACCATAATTTATGCTCTGTATGTTGGCATGTTTCATGCTCTATTTGCTGCTCCATTCTTTTTTCTATATGTTTCTTTATTTGTTGTTCTTCTTGTTGCTTTGTATACTTCTCTAGAGGTTCATATGGTTAGAGTGTTGTTGTTGTAGGTGACTTGATGCTGTTTATTGTTTGTGATTTAGGATCCTGTAGCTGCCTATAGGAGATCATGTAGTTGTTTTGGCTTGTTTTTTGAGTTCCTGGAATATGGTGGTCTTCATAGCTCCTCACATTGATACTACAAATTTGGGCCTATAGCGCTTCTGCATATTGCTTTAGGACTCTGTGTTTTCTTTTAGTAGCCACAAAATCTCTTCAAGCTCACAATTCCTTCTAGTTATGACCCTAAAAAATTATTTCAGTTCAAGAGGAGACTACTTGCGGTGATGGTGAGGCATTCTCTATTGGTCATTAGTGGAAAAGAGGAGGAAGGTTGGATTGTTGTGGGTCATTAGTGCAATAATGATAAGAAAATTGAAGGCTAATGGAATTTATAGATGCTAGGGGCTTCTAGAGACCTTATCCCTTGCCCACTGACAGAAAAACTTTAGCTCTACATCCTTTTTTTGTGCTTGGTGGTTTCCCATAGTAATACAAGATTTTTATTGTAGCAAATCAGGACAGTGATTATAATAGATAGAAGGGACTTGGATATTATGGAGGAGGCTTATAAAAGGTGTTGGAATGAGTGAGATGGGTGTAGAGAAGTTTGTTGAAGGTTCTGAAGGTGAGTGCTTAGGTTGCAAGCTGATCTTCTCAATTGCTGCTAGAATTTTGTTGTACCTACATCATTGTTAGAATAGATAAAATAGAGGTGACTTTTTATGTCTTTATTTTTCTTTTTATTCTTGCTTTTTTCTTTTCTTTTTCCTTTTGTTTCTATTTAGAGGCCCACAAGCTATGAGGTTATCGTTTTGCTTGGATTACAAAGTTTTTGCCCCATAGAAGTCTAGTTATCCCTAATCCCTCCCACGAATCACACTGAGGGTTCCTCTTAATATATTTCCCTCCAACACTTGTAAAAACTCCCTTTAGAGCAAAAAAACAATAATGTCGATCATAAACAGGGGCTGCTACATGAAACAAAGTTTCCTATGGCAACTCTGGAAAAGGAATACTTTTGACAATGGTGTTGAAATATGTAAATAGGTTTGGTCTTCATAAATGAATTTGAGTCACAATGAAATGTATTTATCAAAAGAATAAAGAATATATTATTATAATTATTATTATGACTTATTAAAGCATGGGTTTCATGCTTGGGTCATCATGTTTTAGGTCAAATTCCCCATTGAGGACTTCTAGGATTTATTGTGAGTCATTAGAGTCATTTTCCATTTAAAGAGACCCTTCTTGAACTTTTGAATCATGTAAAAAGAATTAATATTGAGTCAAATATGTTATTTTCCCCCTCCACACCAATCCGGCCTCAAGGAGATCAAGTCGTCTTCAAGAAGGGAAACTCGACCTCACTAGAAGGTTATATATACAAGGCAATTTGAATTCATTTGTTGCATTCACTCTCTCTCTCATAAGTTTGATATCTAGAAGAAAGAAGCTAGGAAGTGTGAAGTTGGAAAATACTTGGAAAAAATGTATGGAAAAGGGTACAAAATTTGGAAGGAAGGAAGAAGACATCAAAATCGAAGTTTTGGGCCATCTATCTCTCACTCAAGTGGAGATCTAGGAAGATAGAAGTTTTTCTTGTCTAGTCGAAGTTGCTACTGTTGATGCTGCTGCCAGTTGCTGGGTCGAAGCTGCTACTACAAGTTGTTGTTGTTAGGTCAAAGTTGTTATTGAAGGGTTGTCATATACAAGAAGGAAGAGGGAGTTGACTTGGTGTGGAAGAAGTCTTTTTCTAGGTTAAGAGTCTTCAATTATCTCGTGAAACTATTGAAGGAATAATTGTTTACTGGGTCTTCCCCTAGATAGGGGTTTTTCCCTGGTTGTCCGCCTACATCTAGTGTGTTTGTGCTATTGTTTTAGTAATTGCTTGATGAACTAAAAGATAAAATAAGAACATAAATATAAAATAATCACAATTAATTATCTATATAAGAAAATCTTTCTTCCTTTCTAATTTTTTAACATCGTATTGGAGCTAAGTTGAAGAAGGAAAAGGGTAGTTTTGAGAATCTACTGAAAGGAGTCTAAGAAATTTCAAAATAATTGAACAAAGGGATCATATAAGGAGCTCTTATAAGGGAAGAATCTTACTACCTTCAAGGACAATTTCTAACACGATAAAGGGTGAGAACAAATTGGAAGGAACAACAAATTACAGGGCATGGAAGAAGAGAATTGACCTCATTCTTGAAAAGAACAGAGTCTTGGATTTGGTCAAAAGAAAAGTGAAGAAAGCCACTGAAGGATCTAGTGATGCAGATAAAGTGAAGTTTAGAGAGTCAAAAATATTGGCTATGACAGTAATGGTAGAGAGCATAAAGGACAATCTTGTCCCATACATTTCCAACATGGACCATGCTCAAGAAATGTATGAAGCCTTATCAAAATTGTTCACTATCAAGAACATCGGTCAATTAGCAAGTCTGAAGAATGAATTGAGGACCACAAAAATGACAAAGGATGAAATTGTGGCTTCCTTCTTTGTAAGGATATCTAGAATTAGAGGTGCCCTTCAATCCATAGATGAAATTGTATCATAAAAAGAGCCAGTGATTACTACATTATTGGGATTGCCACCTACTTGGAGTGTTTTTGCTTCAGGACTCAATAGCTGGAAAGAAACTCCTACATTCGAACAATTATGGAATGCTTGCGGCCAAGAAGATATGAGAATTTCGTTGGTATCCAACAATGAAGAAGAAAAGGTTTCAAATGCATACTTTTCTTATCACAAGAAAGGAAACTTCAAGAAGTCAAAAGGGCCAAGAAGGAAGGTAGACATGTCCAAAATAGAATGCTACAAATGTCATAAAATGGGTCACTATAAAGGTGATTGTCCTGACAATTCGAAGAACAAAAAAAGGAATAGGGACCAAGCTAATGTTGTTGAAGAAGGATCTCCAAATAACAATAAAGTCGAAGAACTGGATATAAGGGGCTTACACTACTAAGTACTTTGCTCTAAGCTTTAGTTGTTTCATTTTTTATTTCTAGTATTTATAGGATTAGCATACTTTGGAAAAACATTTTTAATCTGTTTTTATAAGGTTATAGGTATCCCTCAAGCTTGGAGGGAGCCCTCACCAACCTCCAAAGATAAGTATCTCATTACCTTTTCATTTTCGGTTTTCCTTACTTATCTAGTTTTGTTGGCATTAAATACTAATCATATTTCTATTCATATTTTCCTTGTTTAGGAAAAGCTTGTTGAATACTCAGGGATTATGGAAGAAGGCCTCACAATACCAAGCATTGAAATTACAAGGTTTGATAAACAAAAGGTATGCCTTAGACTTTAAGTTTTTATCTCCTTCTGATATTCATTCTCGATAAACTATTATACATTACTAACATTATTGTGTCTAACTCTCTTGAATCATAAAAATTCTTGATTGGGCGATTCATCATTAGATAAATCTACCCTCCTCATATATTTGATTAAACCCTAGAAAGGTTCTTTGTAAAACCCTAACTTAAGGGTATGTCGATGATAATGTATGAGACCCTAGCCTACTTAGGGTTATTGGTGTAGTTTAAGAGAATGCTACTCTTGATGTTTTGATGATGTCATTTTTGGGGTTTTGATATTAAAACCCTAACTTGTTAAGGGTTGTACGGTGATGTCTGAAATACCAAACCTTTGAAGTATGTATAAATTAGGGTTTTCTATGTTTTGTATTAAAACCCTAGATCATTAGGGTTTGGTAGGGTGTATAAGCAAGGCCCTTATAATGTCCTAGAAATGAAATCCTAGGTATATGTGTGTTTGTCCAATTGAAACCCTAGTCTGATCAAGTTTGTTATATGTCTAACTTTAATATATTGATATTTGTGTCATTGGGTTTGACTAACACATGTTATGGTATGCTTGTGTATGATGATGGAATCCTAGGTATATGTGTTGACCCAATTGTTGATGGTCATGGTTCTTAAGGTTTGGAACTAATCCCTAGTCAAAGTTTGATTCTTTAGGATGATAATATTTGTGAATTCTAGGGTTTTGTAACTAAACTTTATTAGAAGTTCAATTCTCTAATATGCGATGGCAAGTGTGATAATTTGAGATTTATGAAAGAATGTTGAAAGCTGAAATTGAGTTGTGATTGGTTTTGATTGTTGGAGCTTAATGGCTCATGTATGAAATCTAGTATCTTGCACTAAATCCTAGTGGAAGTCTAACATATGAGTTCTAAAGTTGTTAAGATGCATTGTGGAACTATATTTGTTTAAATTGATTCTAGGGTTTGCAATATTTTGTGTGGCATAACTTTGGA
The DNA here is from genome assembly GCA_000404065.3 of Pinus taeda. Lineage (NCBI taxonomy): Eukaryota > Viridiplantae > Streptophyta > Pinopsida > Pinales > Pinaceae > Pinus > Pinus taeda. The sequence goes on along the minus strand of APFE031459688.1, from coordinate 20,050 downwards.
AGAAATACTGAAGCCTTAGATATAATAAAGGTTGTTATCTTGATTGAGGTACTGGAAGTCTTGATGATGAAATCTAGGGTTTATGAAAAAACCTTGGTATGTAGTTGAAGTATAAAAGTATGTGTTTCTTGTTGTTTGTGAACCTAACTAAGTTTAGGTATTTGATGTCTAATGTCTACTACTTCCATTATTGTATGATGTGGTTAACTTCATGCTTCTATAGACTTTGTTGTACTTACTATCTAAGTTGTGCAGGTACATAATCTTCAAGATGGTGAAGATGTTCATAAATAAAGTTTATATGATAAATGTTTTCACCAAAAACTGGTCATCTAACCATATATAACTAGATGGATCTAAATACACCATGTAAGACCAATTTTACCATAGTAAAATTGCTTTCACCGTAAATTACTTGATAAACCACATTTATTAAGTTATTTCCGGTTAAACTCATGAGGAAAAATTAAATAAATAATTATTTATTTAAATTTCCTCTACGAGTAATTAATTAAACCATTGTTTAACTAATATTCATTGTCATATTTGACCCAATCACGAGAAATAATTAGATAAATCGTTATTTTTCTTATTTTTCTCTAGGAATAATTAATTAATCATTATTTAGTTATTATTCCATGTTAAAATGACTAAAATCACTAGGAATAATTAAACAAGCATTATTTGTTTATATTCTTTAACTACATTTTCAAAAATAATAAATAAACCATTTATTTATTTATTATTTCTAAATAAAAGTATTTGACCAAATAAAATACTTTTTCCCTCCAACAAAATATAATAAAATACTTGAAGTGGTTATGTCTAGAATTTGGTTAATAATATTTTATTATTTTCCATTATTCGAGAATAACCTAATATTTTGTTATAAAATGAAGGGTTTTACATTCATTCTTCACTTTCAATTTTTTTCATTGTTGCACTCGTTGTTGCAACTCTAATTATTATCTTTGTCGCCTTCCATTTCTTTTTATCCTTGAGTTCCCATGTGAGCTATACACACACATTTTGTTGGGTTTATACATTGTAGAGAGGAGAGACTCTACCAAGTTGAAGCATTGAGGACAACTAAGAACCCATCCCATTTGAGGGGGGCTAGTAACATTTTACCTATTCCTTTCATAAGGTGTTACATAATAAAATTATAATTTCATATTTTTGTCTTGTCCATTGGTCGTTTTGGAGTTATTATTCGCTATAGTTCTTATTAATTTCTGTTGTATAACTACTTTTGCTGCATAGATCTCGAAGTTTACAGGTTTTATTTCTTATATTTGTTGCAGATCTAAAGGGTTCTACAACCATTTCTGTCGTTAGGGTTGTTTATCATCCACAACTTAACGTGTGCTCTTTTCATACACTCTCGATAAGAATCCACTACAACAATATACATGATGAATAAGGTTATATGAATGATGATGGTCATGATAACTCTGATAAGAATGATGGAAGTCATGAAAGATTCTTCGATGTCATAGAAAAGAAGTTGATCTCCCTAAGTTAAGAGGGAGCTTGGATGAAAGGAATCTCCCTAGTTGAGAGGGAGGGCATATCATAGTCATGAGACACTTTGAAAGAAGAAATTAAAGAATGCATTTTGAGGAGTTGATGAGATAAGAAAAGCAGGATCTGTTTGTAGAATATGTTGCATAAATTGAGAAGCAACATCAGTTGTCTGGAAGACCCAAAAGGTTTGTGTTTACATTTGTAAATTTGAAAGTTTGCTACTGATTGGGGTTGTGTTTGTATAGGTAAATTTCTCAAAGGTTTGATAGCATGTTGGTTACACGAGAGAGATTGATTACCAATCTATTTGATCAAGGAGGATTTTTTACCGATTATAATAATCGAGAGTGTTGAGGCTTTGTGTGTGAGGCACATTACCTGGGACGACATCTGGTCGACACTTTGTGTTGATGTTTGTATCCCGAAGTAGGGAGGGTGGCGTTGGTCATAGATTTCTGACCTCAGAATCACACTTGGATTGCTGGGTTGATGGTTAGTGTTAGGGTCCTGTTGTGGCCACCTGTTATCACTCAGGTTGTCCCTAGGCTCCTGTTTAGGGATACGGCCGAGGTAACCACAAACCAATCTTTGGATTGCAGGTTCTAGCCCACCTGCAATCAGAGAGGGCTCTCTCTTAATGATTCAACTTTGTTGACGATTTTAGGCTAGCTTTTGGCTCAGGGGGTTTTCGTTTGGGTTTGGATGGTAGGTGGAAATTTCAAGTAAAGAGGCAAGGTAAGATGTGATAAGTTTCAAACCATTGGGCATGGATTCATGGATTAACGCTTGCTATTGCATTTTCTCGGTCACAAGAGGATTAAGGAGCGGGATAGCCACACATGATACAATTATCAATCTACTGAAAGGATGGAATGACGATCAGAGATGAAAGGCAAAGGAGAATCATTTCATAATACTGAAAAAGAGGAGAAAGGAATGAATGATTATCTAGGAGCAGCTAAGAATTCCTAAACTCTCATTCATATGCGAAAGAAACAGCGTAAACAAGACCATTTAAGTATACATGTTCATAACTATTTCTGATGAAAACATGGAAAAATGCAGAAATTGAGCTTAAGGTGTAGTTAAACAAATCCTAAGCTATTCTTCTTTTCTGCAATTTAGATGGCGGAACGATGGTAAAACAAGCATGAAAATTAACAGAGTTGAGAAACACTTATTGAATCATGTAGAAGCACAGGAATTCCGTAATCACTCCTTGGCCCTTTAACACATCAAGCAGTTTCGAAATCCATGCTTTCAGCAGTCTTTGATTATAGAAAGTATGACAGTTACAGTGCGAGTCTCTGCTTGAAGAAAATGTTTAGAAAAAGATTAAGCAATTTCCTCAACTCACCAACCAACCAACCCCTTACTCCATTTTCCAGGGTGGTATATATAAGCAAAATATCGGAAAGTCATTTATTACAATTGACCTTAACAGGTCTGCTGGAAAAGCTTTTCTAAAAACCTAAGTGTCGCTGGAATTAAATGCAGGTAAGTCCTTTGGGCTGCGCCAGAGGCAACTGAATCAAAAAGAGTGCAATGTGACCCTTGGAGGCTCGATGCGGTGCTGCTGGAATAACTGTGCTTCGGGATCTGTAGTTCTGTTCTGGTGCGAGTTAAATGTGCAATAATTGTGATTTGAGGGTTTTTGAGTGGCTTCGCCCTCTTTCTTTGACTTTGCTAGAAGGTATTAAATGTTCTCCTGCTTTGGGCCACTGTTAAGATCTTGGCTGATACTCTTTGCCGCTACATTTATGGCTTCCGCCGCCTGCTGATACTCTTTGGCATGCTTTTTCCCTGTTGATTTGATCTGATACACTTTAATCTCTGTCACTGGTCCTTTCCTGTCTTTAAACCAGATTAATCTAGCAAAATCGGGTGATTTCGGGCTTTTTCGGTGCAAAACGGGCCAATGAATCAAAAGATTCCCCGAAACGGCCTATTTCCCGTAGCGATGCGCGATTAGCGCTTCGCGCTAATCGTGCATCGAAAACAGCCTCTGTTTCTTGTTCTGGAGCTCCGAAGTGCGATTTTTCTTCCTGCGCGAATTTTCGGCTTTCTGGCTGCTGACGTCAGCAGTACGACGGATGACGTCAGCCGGCGGTGGGTCCCTGGTATAGATGCGACGTGGTAGGGTGCTCATAATTGAAGGCGATGCGATGAACTTTTTTCTAATGCGATCGCAATATCGCGTCGGGGGGGAACGGGAAGGTATTTTATTTGGAAATGCGACGCTTGCGACTGCCAATTGCCGATATCGCGATATCGCATCGGGACACAACGGATGGGGCATAACTTATATGGTGAGCATATTGCGATATGGCGATGTGAGCTGGCTTACTAGGATCTGCAGAGTGTTAAGGAGATCGGCAAGGGTCTATTGTGGTCGGAAGGAGTGAGTAAGTGGGTCAAAGGGGCATTTGAGGCCTCGGAAGGGGTCCGATAACCTTTAAAAAAAAGGATTTTATACTTTGGAAGGAGTCCATTGTATTCAGAAGATGGTTTGAAGGGGCAGCATGTGGGCTCTTGCCAAGTTTCAGATAAACTGAGCAATTCCCAGGGGTACTTATGGTTATTTTTCAACCAGGGGGAGGGATATTTACGTAGGGGATGATTTACATAGTTTTAGTAGGGGGATGGGAAAATATAGGGAGTTAAATAATAGTGTTAGTAGCCAATATGGAGATGGTAAGAAAGCGCTAAGTTCAGGAGATCTTAGGCTGTAACGAGGGGATAGAACCTATTAGAGAGAGTATGGAATATCTTTGAGTAAAGCAGATCTTTACCCAAGCTAATGATATGAAAATGATGGAACTTAAGAGGTATCAAGCAGATCTTGACCTCTTTTGGGGAAATTAGTTAATGATTTGGGGGGAGATGGAGAAAGGAAGTTAGTTATGCTTGTTTTGAGCTTTTCACATAGAACTGCCTGGTGATTGTGTCATGAGTAGAAATGATACCTGGAAACCTGGAACTGATCAGCAATCAAGATTCAGCAACCTCAAAACTACCTACCCAGCCTACTTACCTAACATTTTTTCTTCTTTTGTTTCGGGTGCACTTAGACTTGCAAACCCATCATTTCAATTTTTCTTTTTTTATGCTTTCCTATCTACAAACTACCCTTATTTCATACAAGGGACCAGATTAAGCAGTTGGGCTCCTTTGATTCTCTACCTATCTAAGAATCTGCCAAGATTAAGCTGTTTGGACAGATTTTCATTCTCTATATTCTAAAAACAGGAAATTGAAACCTAGGGAGACCAAGATTAAGCTGTTTGGACCTCCCCTCAACTGAAAATTGTACCACACTAGAATAACTTTTCAAATTTGGAAAGCAGTTAGATGAACTCTGAGTAGCCTTCTTCGCTTGGAGACTGTTAAGCAAATATGGAGCATTGCAGCATGCAAAGTATGACATATTTGGTCTGTAAAAATGTCAATCATGAAATATGAGTAACCTGCTGCAGCAGGAGGCTAACACCACCAACAACCCCCCTCTTTGTTTGATATTAGAAATAACACCAAGCAAATGGGGACCCTTAATAAAAAATCCAAACAAACATTTTATGAATTTTTTTTGTATTCAACTCCTTAAAACTTTATCGCATCGCGAGAAGAGAATGAAACGTTTTCTTATGAGCATAATAAACTGCGAAGAAGCGACGCGAAATTCATCGCATCGCATTCATTATGAAGCGCTCTTAAATGAATAAACTTAAGAAATCTGCGACGGCCGATATGCGACGTCGCATATCGCAACATCGTGTAAGCAGCACACAATGATTGAATGACTAAACGCGATCTGCGATAAATGTAATTTGCGAAAATTTGCAATCATGACACATCTCGACGACGCGATCTGCGATGCGAGTCGCAGAAATCACCCATCGCGAATTTTCCTCGGCGCAGTATTCAAGGAAAGTTGTCCGTAAACCAAAATTGGGCGCTCGCCTTAAAATAAATTAATGATTGTACGCAAAAGTATTCAAGAAGGACAATGTTGTGTTTTTCGAAGAGTCAGTTCGCTATGGGTGTCATGATTATGCATTCATAAGAGCTTAAAGCTTTCATGTCAATCTTTATTATCATCACTCTTTTCCTTTGCGTAAACTGTAAGACATGAAATAACATGAAGCAATGTGCAGGAAATATTTAAGGAAAAAGGGAAAGCGTCAATGCTCGGAGAATAAAGAAGAGATCCCTTCAAAAATGGATGTCGCATGCGACAGGACCACAAATTGCAGAGTATCACTCAACAGATGCTGATGTCAATAGGCCATCTAAAGCTCAGAGTCAAAGGCGCACAAAAGCAGCATGTTTACAAAAGACCCTGAAGCTTATGCCTGGTAAAGCAAAAAAAAGGCGCTAAAGAAGGTAAACACACCAGAAAAGCCCGGAACAAAGAACGGAGGCAGTTTTCGATGCAGAAAACTGTTCAGAGAGTAAAGTCCCTAACTTGTTCAGTCATTCGCAAGGCCAGAAACCGAAATAGCAAAAGCAGAATCAGTTTGAGAGAAATTTGAGTTATTACCAAGTATACACACAGTGAATACACCCAGCCAGAGGAAGATTCTCAAAAATATCTTCTAGTTTACCAGAAAGTGGTGCCATCGCTTGTTATTTCTATTTTCATAGCTCAAACGCAAGCGAAAGGTGACCAACCGACTCTTCCCAGGCGAATGTTGCATGCTTGCAACACTAAGGAGCAAATACAGAAATGGTTCGGAATTAGATTCAATTTTTAGAAATATATTTTTCTTTATCAAAAGGGCGGTCATTTAAAAACCGTATCCTAAATTTATGTAATTAAATTAATTAGTTAGCAATATTTAAACCCTTTTCAGGCATTTAGAGAAGGGTCCAGAAATTTTTCAAAAACTTGTCCTCGGAACATGCACTTCTGCACACTCAGAGGAGGTTTTGATGAATGGATGGATCGAGATTTATTAATGTTTGCATTTGATGTCTGCTACTGATGTTGCACTTTTTTACTCTTAGTAGATGTTAGAACAAGTAGAGATAAATCGTTTTTTCTTGAAGCTTATGAGTAGGATTAGTCATAAATGGTACTTTTATCTCTTGGCCATTTCTGCTTATATTCTTAAAGTGATATACAGTTTTTAGTTGTTTATATGTTATTGCATGAATGTATGAGTTACCATTTGGCACTTCTGTACGGTGGAGTCATTTATTTATGTCTGATATATGAATAACTTATTATTCGATATGCTGTTCACATTGTTTTGCCTAACTTCTTATGCAAAGTGGTTTATCTTAATTGATTTCTATTCTTATGATAGCTGAATGATCTTTATTACCAATTATTATTTGAAATCTCTTTAGATCGCATAATAGAAGATATACATCCCGGGTTAGCGTAGATTAGATGTGTTTTTTCTCATTAGATTACAATAGCATAGAGTTAGTTTAAAGGTTCTGAATTAAATTAGCTTTAAGTACTCTTAGATCAGCATCATTCAACTCTACACACACACACATCCTCAGATTGGGAAACTGGTCCCATTATCTCCAGTCAGACCCGCTATACCAAACGGATAAGGAGCTGCCAACCAAGGTCCGGACCAGGTGGGTATCCCCCTTGTTGTCGACCCGATTTTCGGGGCTTCAACAGTAACATAAGATGTTTTAGAAAAGACTGACTCATAGATCTCTTTTGTTCTAACATAATTGATTGAAAACTAGTCATAGGAATGATACTCAATATAGATGTGACCCGGTAGATTAGTCTAACAATCGCTTCACTTCCACTCATTAATTTGTAGAAATCTAATGCTTACAAATAGGAACCTAGAAAACAACGAAAATCCCCAAAACAAATATAACCATCATCTTACAAATTAAAAGAAATGCTTCTAGCATATATAGTGCACTTTCACTTCATAAGTTTACCAACTCCAGTCAATAATTTATGCTTGCAATTTAAGAACATTAATTGACCAAACATTTTGGCGTCGTTTCCGGGGAAGTGTAAATAGAAGCCTTAAAAAAATAAAAATAAAATAAAAACATGATATGCATAAGGAAAGAGACTCTAGAAGTAGGTTTGTAGGTCGAGGAAGAAGTCTAATTCCCACATCATCACTCACTCCACCACCACCACGTAGTGCCACACCACCCACACAAACTCGAATTCCATCCATAGCAGGCCAATATAGACTTCCTGAAGTCTTGAGATCTAAAATCCAACCTAAAGATTCACCAACTTCATCAACAAAAGATGTAATCAAAGTAGATCCTACATCCCCAACAACAAGAATAATTTTCCTATCTTCAACTAGAGAACAACTTCTAGCTCAAGAGTTTGAAGTTCCTATTGAATAAGAGGAAGAATAAACCTACTTCAAACCGTTGATAGAGGAACTAGAAGAAAAGCTAGATAATCCTGTTGTAGAACTAGATATTTATTCTGAGGAATTCGTCATGGCTGAAGAGGGAGAAGGAGAAGTACACAATTTCAATGGTGAACAACATAGGATTAGAGGAGGAGGAGGAAAAAATAGAGGAGGTGGAAGAGGTGTGGTAGAGGTAGAGGAAGAGGAGATCCAAAACCTTTTGGATTCCCTATCCTTGATGAGGATACAACATTAACAATGAAAAACATCTCACCTTCTATTCTCCCCAATTTTCATGGAATAAGAAGTGAATACCCAGAGATATTTCTCTTTGAATTTGAAGTATTATGTAGATCATATTATTATCTACATGATGCTCAGAAACTAAAATTGTAACCCGCCACCTTAAAGGATTCAACATTAAAATGGTTTATGAGTTTAGGAATGAATTCTATAAGAACATGGGGACAAATCAAAGAAGCATTCTTGGAGAAATACAAGGATTATTGTATGCCTCATAGCATTAAATATTTAGTCTTTAAAATGGTACAAAAAGAAGATGAAAATCTTGAAGATTCTTTTGAAAGATTTGTTTATAATATCAAAAGGGAAAAAATGAATAATATGGATGAGGAAACTTTGAAAGCTCTATTACTAAAATCCATTAAATATGAGTGGGTTGATCTTCTCAATCTAATGGGAAAAGGTGATATTTCTCAGTTACCATTTGCAGATATTTGTGATCTATGTGTACATATTTCAAGAGGTAAAGTAAGAAGAGGGAAAAGTCCAAGGGATCCTATTTTATCAAGAGTAAATAAATTTGCAGTCAGGACAATAAGTAGGGTAGAATTAGGTAGTTCGCTTGATAATTTTAAGATAGATATTTTAGGGAGTCTTAGTGAGAAAATTGATACCCTTAAAATATAGAACAAGTAGAAAGTAGAAAATGCTGCATTATTCATCTTTTGTCCTAGGTGTAAAAAGAAACATGCTCTGAGAGAATGTCCTTTTGATTTAAAAAGCATAGAACCCTGTGCTATATGTGCACAAAATCACGATATAAAAGAATGTCCCTTTATACCAGGTCTTAAGGCTGTGTTCAGTGAAGAAGGAATACCAAATAAAGTAGACCCTCTTTACTCTATTACCAAAAGACCATGGCAAAATCCCCAAAAAAATCAAACTCAAGGCTTTAATCCTCAACAATTTGCACAATCTTCACAAAATAACTGGAATCCACCTATGCCATGGCAACCTTGGGCTAAACCACAATCTTGGAATCAAGGATGGAAAAATCCTTATGGAAGATATTCTCAATATCAACAATATGCGCCACCTTATCCAATTTTTCCACCACAATACTTCCCTCAACCCAACCAGTTACCTCAAACTCAAGCTCAAAATGCAAATTCGTAACTTTCTTTGCCATTTCCACACATACCAAATCAATTACCCATTCAAACACTCCCAAATCCAAACAATAAAAATTGACAACCTGTTTACAACTTAGAAGGACATAATCCTCAAACTTATATGATACCTCCATTAGATCTAAATAATGTTCAACTAAGGTCTGGTAGAGTATTAGAAAGGAAGAAACCATCTGTTGTTATTCAAGAAATAGAAAATAATTCCCAAAAGATAATAATGACTCTGAAGGAGATATTTCCCTTCCTCAGAAAGAAAATATTGAAACAGAAAAAAATCCTATACATTGTAATAATACTCCTATTATAGAAAAACCTTCAGTATCTGTGTCAAGACCACCTTTTCCTGAAAGGTTGAAAATCGATGAAGGAGTGGAGAAACAAATCGTATTGCCTGATTATGATATATCTATATGAATTGAAAAATGTCTGTATAAAAATTCCTTTATTACAAGCAATAAAAAAATAATGATTTTTTCAAAAACAATTGAGGAATTGAGTACTTCAGGACCAAGAAGAAAAAGAAAAGAAATAAAGAGAATTCAACTAGTTGGGAGAATTGCAGATATCATGATGGGGAAGACAACAATTCAAAAATATTTAGATCTAGGAAGCCCCATTGTGAAAACACACATCAATGGAACTGAAATACAAAACACACTGATTTATATAAGAGAAGCCATAAACATAATGAGCAAACAAACTATGGATAAATTGAATCTTCCTAATCTTCAATACACACCAACATTGTTACAATTAGCATATAGGTCTGTAATTAAACCTGATGGTGTGTTAGAGGATATATATGTATCCTTAGATTCTTGGGAATATCCTGTTGATTTCATGATTTTAATACCCAAGAATAATTTAGGAGGACATCCATTAATTTTAGGAAGGCCATGGTTAGCTACAACCGATGCTTTTATCAGTTGTAGATTAGGAGACATGTTTATCTTAGATGAAAGCTTGACAAACAAATTTACATTGTACCCATCTGCAAAAACAATGATAGAAGTAGAAAATGAAGAATGGATAGATGATGTTAATGATATACAACCGGTTTTCACTAGTGCACAAATAAATGAAGAGGATCAAGCTTTAAATTCAATAGAAAATAATGAACTCTCTTTATATTGTGACAATAGTTAGGATTTTCAAGAACAATGTAATATTGAATATCTGTCATCTAGACAAATGTCTTTCAATTCTATGGAAGAATTTGGAAACTCTTCAATAGAATTTTTTCTAGGGAAAATTTTGAACATCAATGAATACCTGGAAGAATTAAAGAAAAAGAAACTGGTAGAAATATTGCAAAAACACTCTTTTGCATATGCATGGGAATATACTGATATGAAGAGAATTAATCCTAAAACTAAAACTTGCATGCATCATATTTATATCAAAGAAAACGCTGGACCAGTTCAACAACCATAAAGAAGAATGAATCCAAACTTAATGGAAATTGTTAAAGAGGAATTGCAAAAACTGTGAAATGTAAATTTCATTTATCTAATATCAGACAATCAATGGGTTTCACACCTAGTAATCGTTCCTAAAAAAATGGAAAATGGAGAGTATGCATTGATTATAGGGATTTGAATAAAGCTACTTTGAAAGATCATTTTCCCCTTCATTTCATAGATCAAGTTTTAGATACATTAGCGGGAAAAAAATATTTCTCATTCTTGGATGGTTTTAGTGGGTATAATCAAATTCAGGTAGCACCTGAAGATCAAGAAAAAACCACATTCACCTGTCCATGGAGGACTTATGCTTACCGAGTACTTCCTTTTGGATTATGAAATGCCCCAACAACATTCCAAAGAGCAGTACTAGGATTTTTCTCTGATCTTATTCATGATTGTGTAGAAGTGTATATGGATGATTTTACAGTTTATGGAAATTCTTTTGAAGAAGCACTTGAAAATTTAGCAAAAGTTCTCATAAGATGCAAGAAACAAATCTTTCATTAAGTCATGAGAAACGTTTTATCATGTTTAATGAGGGAATTGTTTTAGGTCACCATATTTCAGGAAATGGAATTAAGGTAGACTCATCTAAGGTAGAAATTATTTCCGAATTATCGGTTCTAAGTTATCAATGAGATGTTAGGAGTTTTCTTGGGTTTAATGTATATTATAAAAGATTCATAGAAAAATTCACAAAGATTGAATCTCCACTCTTCAAAATACTTACCAAAGACTGTGAATTCAGTTGGAACTTTGATTGTCAAAAGGCCTTTGGAACTTTGAAAAATAAGATCTCTGAAGCACCTATCTTAAAAGGACCTAATTGGAAATTTCATTTTCATATATCAACTAATGCTTCAGGCACAGCTCTAGGAGATGTGTTAGGAAAAAAAATATCTCACTCCTTATGCCATTTATTATACTAGTAAAAATTTAACTCCTGCAGAGCTAAATTATACTGTAACTGAAAAGGAGTTTTTAGATGTCATTCACGCCATTAATAAATTCAGACATTACATCACTGGCTATGAAACTTTCATTCATACGGACCATTCTGCCATTAGATATTTAATGAACAAACCAATTACTAATAGTAGAGTAACAAGGTGGCTATTACTGTTACAAGAATTTAATATCACCATTCTGGACTGACTTGGAAAAAAAACACAATTGCTAACTTTTTATCTAGAATTCAAAATGATAACAATGATACACCTATAGAGGATAAATTTCTTGATGAATATCTTTTTGCAGTATCTACTAAATCACCTTGGTTTGTAGATATTGCTAATTATTTGGTTACAAGCAAGTTACCCTCCTATTTGTTTCCTAGAGAAAAGAGAAGAATAATCCAAACAAGTGCATCTTATTCATGGATATATGAAGTATTATACAAGACATGACTAGGTCTCATCATCCAAAGGTGTGTAACAGAAGATGAAATACTTGAGATACTTAAAGCATGCCACGATGAACTATATGGAGGTCATTTTGCGGATAAAAGAACTACTTATAAAATCCTTCTCTTAGGATATTATTGGCCTTCCCTTTTTAAGGATGCCAAGGAATATGTTAAGAGGTGTGATAACTATTAAAGAATGGGGAAACCTATTCCTTCAAATGAAATTCCACTACAACCTCAGGTTCTCATTGAACCTTTTGAAAAATGGGCTTTATATTTTGTTGGACCAATTAATCCATATTCAAAACAAAAAAAAATTATTGTATGCACTGATTATGTTACTAAATGGGTAGAAGCTAAAGTACTTTCTTTTGATACTGAAAATGTTGTAGTTTCATTTAATTTATGAGGATATTTTTACTCATTTTTGTGTCCCAAGAGAAATTGTAACAGATCAAGGAAAGAAATTTACATTTAGAGTAGTGCAAAAGATAGTGGAAGAATATAAAATCGAGCATCAGAAATATACTCCATACCATCCACAAGAAAATGGACAAGTAGAGTCTACCAACAAAGTGATTGAAGCAATCCTCACCAAGACAGTTCACTTGCATAGAAGGGATTGGGCAAAAAATATTCCAAAAGCTTTATGGGCCTACCGTACCACATGGAGAAGCACTATAGGACATACTCCTTATGAACTTGTTTATGGGAAGCAAGTCATATTTCCAATTGAGTTCCAAATTCATACCTATAAGATAGTAGTCAAGTTGGGACTTGACTTATTAGAAGCACAAAAGAAAAGAATAGGACAACTCAATGAGCTTGATGAAATAAGGAAAGATGCTATCCAGAAGACTAGTTTAGTGCAACAATAGAGATCCAGATGGCATGATAAATACATCAAAGAAAGAAAATTTTAGCCAGGACACTGGGCATTACTTTTTGATTCAAAGTCCAAAAATTTCCAAGGAAAGTTTCAAACTTACTGGGCCATGAGATTGAAACTGTTTTTGATAATGGAGTAGTCAGAATTAGGACTATTGATGAAGAAAAGTTCATCTCTTAATGAATGGACATCAACTCATGATCTATCATAAGCCAATGACAAAGGAGGAATTTGTAAAGATTTTTCAGAACAAATCTGATTTGAAGTTGGTCAAGAAGAATTATTCTTCTTCTCCACCTTAGAAACTTCTTTTTCATATAAAAAAACTAAAAAACTAATAATAATAATAATAATAATAATAATAAAATAAATATGTATAAACATGAAAACCAATGATTGTTGGCATGTTTATACAAAAAATTCAAGGTGGAAACCAAGAATTCTTGGCATATTAATTTTTCTTTGTATCCCATTTTCTAGAATTCCATTTTTCTTGCATCCCTTTCTTTAAAAAATAAAATTAAATGGCTATAGAATTGTTGATTTTCTGTAGCTCTGACAAATTCTATTGCCAAATTGGCAGAAACTTCTGATGATACAATTGAAGGAATGATTGACTCCTCCATTGCAAAGCACCTGAAGACAACATAAAAAGGGAAACTAAAGGTTAGCAAGAAAACAATTCAAAGGTATAACACTATTTAATTTTATAATAAGGATCAAAACATTACATATATGAAATATATAGACATGGTACTACCGAAAATCAAAATCATTATTGCTAAGATTTGATAGTATCATGTCAAATCGAGTATAATCCGCCATTCACTCCCCGTCATTAGAACTCATATCCCGACCTACATCCCGATCCATTGATTTGATCGTTCAAATCATAAACATAAATGCTCTTAATGGTTAGATTCTACCACATTCCCTTATACCCTCACTACCTATGATCTCATTATTCCATCACTCACACCCTCATCCTTTCCACTCTAAAAACCATATCAAGCCATCGTACCCTATCAAATAAACAATTTTTTGAAACGAAGCTTCACAACCATGGGAGTGATAGTTAGAACAGAGCCAACAGGGAAGAAATTTTTGGAGGGGTATCCACAGATAAAAGAATTGTTGGAGAGGGCGCAATGGCTAGAATTTATAGAGAAATTCAATGGCTTCCATAAAGAAGTGACCAAATCCTTCGCTAGGGATTTTGATGGAGTCGAAGTGGAGATAGGAGACAACAAATTCACAGTGACAGATTCGTTTATATCTGAAGCTACTGGATTGTCGTGGATTGGAGAAAAATGGTTCAAAAATAGAGGTATTGAAAGAGAAGTCTGGAAGGTTTTCCTAAAGAAACCAAGCATGGACATCACCATTTTCAAAAAGGGTAGCGCAAGCATGACATTGAAAAGTAAGTGGAGGAATTTACTTTTAATAATCCAATTTTTTTTTACCTGCGAAGGAAGATTTGGATGTATGTTTTTCTATCATATTCGGATGCTAATGAATTTTCTTGAAGAAAATGAGATAAACCTTCCATATTTCTTGCTGAATATTCTAAAAAATATGTCAAGTAATGTTCAAAGGAGAATTCAGTCCATAGATAATACAATGTATCACCATGGTCTAGTCAAAATACTTGTTGAATTTCATCTCCAAAACACATGCGATAATTGGGAAGGATTTTTAGTAAGGAATCACTTTTAGGAGGATACTCATGAGCAACCAAATAGCAGTAGATTTAAGAGGGGAAGGAAAAGAAAAATTTATAGAACACCTTCATGCTTTTTAAATCAGAATTTGTATATACTTTGTAAATATCTTTTAAAGGATCGTTTTCTTGCTCTTAGTATCATTTGAATCTCAATACTCTGCTTTATTGCAACAAGATGTTTTAGAAAATATTAACTCTTAGATCTCTTTTGTTATAACATAATTTATTGAAAACTAGTCATAGGAATGATACTCAATATAGATATGACCTGGTAGATTACTCTAACAATCGCTTCACTTCCACTTATTAATTTGTAGAAATCTAATTCTTACAAATAGGAACCTAGATAACAACGAAAATCCCCAAAACAAATATAACCATCATCTTACAAATTAAAAGAAAGGTTTCTAGCATATATAGTGCACTTGCACTTCATAAGTTTACCAACTTCGGTCGATAATCTATGCTTGCAATTTAAGAACATTAAATTAACCAAATAGATGCAAAAACAAACCTGGTATGGGACTACCACATTCCACATGACCATAGAATGTTTGAGCCAAATCTATCTTCAACCATTCACCCCCATCTCATATTCCAAGCATGAATGTGGCATATCATAAAACACATCAATAAAAACCATCCATGGCTTCTAGAGGCCAAACCACCTCAAACCATCAAACAATGATTCCACCTCATGGTTGGACATTACATAACCATCATCATATTGGTCTCTACCCAAGCCTTCCAAGGCTCCAGAGTGTTTTTCCCAACCAAGGCTTCTAGGACTAGTAACTCAACCGACAACTTACTCAAGCTTCCAGTGCGTTTGTTGAACTAGGGCTTCCAGGACTAGTAACTCAACCCAGTAAGGGCTTCCAGAGCATTTGTCGAACCAAGGATTCTAGGACTAGTAACTCAACCCAATATGTTACAGGGCTTCTAGAGCGTTTTTCCAACTAGGGCTTCCAGGAGCTAGTAACTCAACCCAAGCTAAAGGAAACATGAGAACCAACTATAAAAACAAAGAAATGGACCCATAACACCATGGATATCTAGGAAATGGAAAGGCTAAGAAAATCCACTGTCAATCCAGGAAATCCTCTGTGCTAGTAACAAATCATGATCAATAAACCACATGCATATTGTTGGGTTGTGTTATATTCTTTCCACGACTACCATATATTAGGTGGGCGGACCTACCTATGGTTTTAGGCATGGATTTCGCACATGGTTTTGGGCATGATGGTTTTCTGTCCATGGTATTTTATAGGTCTGGGTAAGGGAACTATGGTTATGTTCTAATCCAGGGTTAATGTATTTGGGTTTATGGATGCTTCAACATGTATATATATGTATTGTAAAATTGAAAGGAATATAATTAAAAATCAATCTAGTTGTCCCGGTTTTGGGATCCAGGGGAAATCTTTGAGTATATATGTTTTATGTTTTGTGCTCTTTCCATTTTTTATTTTATGTTTTTAGAATTCGTATGTAGGTAATTTCTATACGGGGTTAAAAAATACATTTGGTATCAGAGCTGTTTTGGCTTCAAGGGGACGCCTTTACTGCTGAGGGGTTTTGCTCGGGCCTGTGGTAGACCCTATTAAGTGGGAGATCTGTGGGATTGATTCTTGTGGTGAAAGAAGATGGCAAATAGTGGAAATATAGAGATTGAGAAATTTAATGGTGAGAGTTTTGAGTTGTGGAAACTCAAGCTGGAGGATTTGTTGGTGGATAAAGAATAGTGGATCGTGGTAGATATGGATACTAAACCAACAACAATGTTAGCTGAAGACTGGGCGAAGTTGGATCGGAAGGCAAAGAGCACAATACGATTATGTGTCTCAGATGCAGTATTGTTGAATGCATCAGGGGAAGCTTCGGTGAAGGCTTTGTGGGATAAGTTAGGGACTTTTACCAATCAAAGTCTCTGGTGAATAAAATATTCCTATAGAAAAAAATTGTATAACCTGAGGATGAAAGATGGAGACTTAGTGACATAGAATCTGAACGCCTTTAATACCATGGTAAGTCAGTTATTATCTGTTGATATTAAAATTTCAGATGAAGATAAGTGCATCAGTTTGTTGTGTTCTCTACCAGATTCATGGGATAGTCTGGTTGTTGCAATAGGTAGTGTTAGTTTCAGCCTTTCCAGCCTTCCTCTAGTGATCAAATTTGCTCTTACAAAGTTATTTTGAAGTGTCAAGGTCAAATTTTGTCTTTTCAGTGAGTCTTCAAGCAAAATTTGGTCACTAGGCATTACGTCTAGGGTTTGCCCAAATGTCAGTCCACGTCATCATTTAGCTGAGCCTATCATCATTCATAGGGTTGTCATTATCATGTCAGTGTCTAATGAGTCATTTTATACCTTATTCATGCT
>APFE031459683.1:43038-53876 GCA_000404065.3 Pinus taeda | reverse complement strand
TCCTTGTGGATTCTTGTGGATTGTTGTGTTGATGGTGTGTTCTCTAAATGTTCTTGTAAGTTTGTTTATGTATTCTACATCTCTCTTTTGCTTCTATTTGGACAGATGAAGTGGTAAAGTTTGAATACATGCTTTGACATGCTCAGCTTTTTAGTTTGTTCAAAATTTATGTTTTCTGCTGTCTAGAGAGGATTAAATGGTTGTTTTCCCTCTTTAGCTCCTTCTCTATCATCCCTGATCATCCATCTCAGATTAAGGCATCAGCGCTCAGTCCTACCTTGCCCCAAAGATCCCCTGCAAAAAACTGTGCTCAATCCCCGCACCCTGAATTGCACTCCCTCCAATTGCCACCAAAAACCCAAAAATCTTTAAATCAACCCCCCTTATCAATTTACTAGCCTAATATCTTGGATCCTAATTGGTCAGCTAATCATATTGAAAGATCTACCGAATCTGACCCGAGAGAGCCTTCTCATACCTCGTAGGGCTAGCTACGAGGTGAAATGGTTTTATGTAGCCTTGAGAGTTTGTCTGTCTCAGCCTAGGTGAATTCCAAGTGATAACACATAGTACATACCATAAATTAACATGGAATCAAAGCTGAGGTGAAGACAAAGCCCGAGCAAGAGCAAGAGAAATCACCGAAGAGGAGATTGGGAAGGCTATCCTAAAAGAACTATGGGATCCTCAAAACTCTTCCCCACTGAAGACAAGCTTCGTGAGTAGTCCCACTATCACGGATGGAAGATGTCTCTCGATCTGACTTTAGAAGATCAACGAGTGTTAGACCATGTGAGAGGTAATATTGTTGAGCTTCCATCAAATGCACTCGATGTTGCCAGGAACAAATGGAAATCCAGAGAAGTCAAAACAAAGAAGATCATCCAACACTCTATCAAGAAGCATCTGGTGGCCTACATCTCCAATCTGAACACCTCCAAGGAAATATATAATAGACTGGTGAGTTTATTGAAAGTTAATGATGAAAATCAAGTTTTGTTTCTTAGAATTAAGTTGAAGGAAATTAAGAAGGGAAAATATGAGAGCATGCAAGCATATTTCTTAAGAATCACGGAGATCAAGAGTGATCTCCTATCTATTGCAGAAATTATTACTGATAGTGAAATGGCACTCTCAACCCTTGGAGGATTACCATCCGAATGGTACATGTTTAGGACTACTCTTTTCAACAATAATGTATTCTTGCTTTCGAGGAATTAATGGCAAGATGAATTCAAGGAGAAACAAGGATATAAGAGAAAGAAATTCCCATGCATAAAGGTCCTCCTACTGCCTTTTCTTCTCATGCTAAGAAAATAAATAATTCCAAGACTAAATAAAAAAGAAAGGTCGGCCCTAAGGGCATAAGAAAAGGACGATGTTACATTTGTGATAAAGCATGTCACTATGCAATGGAATGCTCTGATAGAAGTAACTCTCACCAGGCCGACAATCAAAATCCCTCTCATGACAATCGAAGGAATGGAAAATCTAAGAGGAGAGGTAAAAGGAGTTCTAGAAATCAAGGAAGAGGACAACCATTCAAGAAGGCTAGAAATTCCAGGTATTAATCTAAGATTGTTGACAAGAAGTAGGATGAATATTGTCTACCAGCTTCTTTATCTACCTCTGTTCCTTTGGACTCGCTGGTAAATTGGCTTATTGATAGTGGTGCCTCAAAGCACTTCACTGGTTACAAATAAGTTCTCCATAATCTGATAGAGAAAGAAACTAACCTGGACATTATCCTTGGCAATAATATAAGATATCCTGTGAAAGGTGTAAGCAATGTCTCTCTTAAATTGAATCAAGGTAATACGATCCACTTATAGGATGTATTATATGTACCTGACCTAAAAAAGAACTTGGTTTCCATCTCAGCAATGGAAGAAAAAGACTGCAAGGTGACCTTAAGCGATGGCAAGTTACGTGTATGGAAAAACAATGTTAAAGATGCATTTACTCTTGGGCTTCGAATTGATTCATTATATCAGGTTGGTGGAAGTATGCTAGGTGTCATGTCTTCTGACACATCTCTTCAATTCGAACTTTGACATCAGAGGTTTGCTCACCTTCATTATAAAGCTCTACCCGATGTAAGACAAATGGTGACAGGGATACCCGAATCCCTAGTAGAGAAAGAAGGTGTATGTCAGGGATGTGTCGAACGAAAGCACAAAAGGAGACCATTCCGCTCAAGCCAAATCAAGACCTCCGATATATTATAGTGGGTTCACTTAGACATATCTGAGGCTGGCATTAAAAGGGAGACTACTACACCATATACTCCTGAACAGAATGGTGTGGTGGAAAGGAATAACCATATGATTGTGGAATCTATCCGTGCCATGCTCCATGATCAAAGAATTTCAAAGTTTCTATGGGCCAAAGCTGCAAATACCACCGTATCTCAAAAAAATTGATGCCCTCATTAAGCATTGGGTTCCAAGACTCTTGAATAATTTTTCATCCGTAAGAAACCTGACGTATCTCATTTTAGAATTTTTGGAAGCCCTGTATATTTTCATGTGCCAAAAGGGAAAAGGAATAAATTGAGTGCATCTCGAAAGAAATGAATCTATGTGGGATATGGTGAAAATACTAAGTGCTATAGAATCTATGTAGCTGGTTAAAGGAAGTTCATGATTAGTCATGATGTCACCTTTGACGAAGATATGGTTCTCAACAAGGTGAAAAATATTCCTACTTTAAGGAGCTCTCAAGAAGCCGACACCAGGGAACCAAAAGAAAAAGATGATGTAACAATACCCAATGTGCATGAACCCATGGATCCTATTGATTGACCTAAGCCTTCCTCTTCTAGGAAGATGCCCTCTTGGATTAGGGGGATACTCGATGATGTTGAAGGACACACCACACCCCGAGGAACCTTCCATGAAAGTAAGAAACCTAACAGGTATGAGGAATGCCTCACCATCATGAGCATTATCATATAAAATGAGCCTTCATTATTCTCAAATGTCGTCAAGCATCAAGTATGGAAGGATGCTATGATCAAAGAGTATGAATCTATTATGAAGAATGATGTTTGGGAAGTAGTTCCAAGACCCCAAGACAAGACAATTGTCACTTATAAATGGCTTTACAAGATAAAGCATGCAGCAGATGGAAGTATGGAAAAGTATAAGGCTCCTTTTATTGCTTGTGGCTTCTCCTAGAAGGAAGGTATAGACAATGATGAGATATTTGCACCTATTGCCTGATATACCGCCATCCGCTCGATCATAGCCCTTGTGGCTTCACAAGGATGGAACCTACATTACATGGATGTCAAGACTTTGTTCTTGCATATTTCGATAAAAGAAGAGGTCTACATGGAGCAACCCAAAGGATTTGAGATTTATGATTGAAATATCATGTATGAAGGTTGAATAAGGCTCTGTATGGGCTGAAGCAAGCACCCCAAGCACGGTATGAGAGGATCGATAGCTACTTGATGAAGCTAGGATTCACTAGGAGTGAAGTCGATCCTAACCTTTACTTTAAGGTTGAAGATGACAAATCTCTCATATTGGTGCTGTATGTAGGTGACCTCTTTCTAATGGGTACAAACCCTCTCATTCACAAATCTAAGAGGGAGTTGGCTTCTGAATTTGAAATGAAGGACCTAGGACTAATGCACTATTTCCTAGGAATTGAAGTCTGGCAAAAGCCAAGGGAAATTTTCCTATCGCAAGGAAAATATGTGGTGACGATATTGGAAAGATTCGGTATGGTGGACTGCAAGCCTGTTACTACCTCGATCGAGCTTGAGTTTAAGAAGTTAAGTAGTAGCGCTACCGGAACTATTTTATGAAATTCCATTAAGTATCGTAAACTCGTCGGAGCATTAATGTTCGTAGTGAACTCCTGTCCAAATATATGCTTCGCAATCAACACGTTGAGTCAACATATGGTTGAACCTCACCACATACATTGGATTGGTGCCAAGAATTTGTTTATATATCTTTGTCGCACAATTACTTATGGGTTGAGATACACTGCTGGAGATGTGCGACTACTTGGATACATTGATGCTAATTGAGCAGGAAGTGTGGTGGATTATAATAGCACTTCTGGGTGTTGTTTCTCCTTGGGATCTGCTTCGATATCCTGGATGAGTACGAAGCATAATTTGGTGGCTTCGAGCACCACCGAGGTAGGGTATATTACTGCTAGCATGGCCACCTATGAGGTAGTCTGGTTACGAAAGCTCTTCAGTGAGTTGTTTGGATTTACATTTGATACCATCATGATCCTATGTGATAACCAAAGTGGGATTCATTTATTAGAGAATCCCATATTTCATGATCTCTCCAACCATATCAATATCAAGTACCACTATATTCAAGATATGGTGGAACGGGGAGCTATAAGGCTCCAACATATCGGTACAGATGAACAGGTTGCCAATATTCTGACAAAGCCCCTAGGAAAGGTCAAATTGTTGACTTTCCAATAATGACTTGGTGTCATTCAGAAACCATCTAATGAGGTTCTTGTATGATGTATTGAGCTTTAGGAGATTTGGGGGGGGTGGGGTACTTCTTGGAGCAACATATGACCACAAGGTGACTCACCATCCCCAGGTGGTGCACCTTGTGCAAGGTAAAAGGATCAAAACTTTCCCTGTGACACCCCATGGCAACTATGTAACCGGATGATCAGTTCTCCTATGAGGTCTGGATGATGTGTTCTCCATGATGACTATGTAGCAGGATGATTAGTTCTCCTCTGAGGTCTGGTTGATGTGTGCTTCATGACGATTGTATAGCAGGATGATTAGTTCTCTTCAGAGGTTTGGATGATGTGTTATGCATGAAAATTGTGTAGCAGGATGATTAGTTCTCCTGTGAGGTCTAGATGATATGTTCTCCATGACGATTTTGTAGCAGGATGATTAGTTCTCCTGTGAGGCCTGGATGATGTGTTCTCCATGGTGGTTGTGGAACATGATGATTTGTTGTCCTATGGACCAGGATGATTAGTTCTCTGTGGCATCCACTGGACAGGATGATTCGCTCTCGTATGGACAGGATGATTAGTTCTCCTATCAAGGCATCCTATCCATGCAATCTGGGACTGACGGGAAGTACCTCTCGTTGAATCAATGAGTAGGGAAATGAGGATAGGGACCATAGTGGTAGGGATGGATGCATCACTGTATCTACCATACTCCCTATGCTAGGATGACCTTCATTGCTGTGGGATCAATGATACTGGTTTGGGACCAGTGGTAAGAGTTGTACCCATAATGACACTGATTTCAGGTTGGTTGAGGACTCGTTTGGGACTAGTGGTATGAGTTGTACCTACTATGACACTGACTTCGGGTTAATTGAGGACTGGTCTAGGACGAGTTCTACACACTGTGAGACTGAATTTGATTCAGTGGAGGATGGTATGATACATCCTCAATCACTTCTTCTTCTTCAGAATTTGAGTAGAGTAGAACAAAGCAGAGCATAGTAGATCAGCGCAAGGCAGAACAGAGTGGAGTAGAGTAGGGGTCAATCTTTACAGGGTAGTGCATTTAATGGATGAATAGTAGTGACAGACAGACAAATGGTTGATGAAGTTCTTGCTAGTTGAGAGGGAGTGTTAAAATTCAGAACTAGGGCTAACAATATATTTCCTAGATTCCTCTCATCGGGAGGTGTAGGATTGATCTAAAGGTCATCTAATTCTGATAAGTATTGATGGAGATATGAATTTATTTGATTATCGACTAGAAACTCATGTAGGCTCAGAAGCCTAATAGACACATCTATTCATCATCAAAATTTGTATAAAAATATAGGGTCTTTTCCTCATTTGGACACTCACAAATCATCACATCTCCCGCTCTCTCTCATGTGCAGAAAGAGGCTCTTCTCCTACTGCGCAGAAATGGACTCTTCTCTCACACATGTGGAAGGAAGGACGTGGAATTTAGGGCTGGAACTGTAGATCAGAAATTTGACCAACGTTGACCATCTGACTCCTTCTGAGAACTATGTTTTAGTTGTAATTTACTCTACTCAGAAGGCCGTAGATTTTGGTGAAGGAATCAAGGCAATCCGACAGTCAGTTTGCAAGATATTGTCTACCCTATTTTAGGGCCGATCTAGGGTTTGTTGTTGCTAATCATATTTTTTTACTATTTCTCTTTGTTGAATTATTGAAGATAAAAGAAGATTTGTTTAAAGGGTTCCCCCATATTGGGGTTTGTCCCTGGCTAGCTGCCACATCTTATGTCTCTTGCCTTAGCTTGTTTTCTATCGATCATTTAATATTCTATCTACACTTTACTTAATATACATGTGGTTGCTAATCTGTGGATAATAATAATAAAAGAAGTAAACTGCTCTAAGCATAAAACATACCATAAATTAATACCAACTGATCATGTATCTCAAACCTGATCAAGCGAAGTCTATGTCTCCATTCATGCATATGATTAGGGATGTGGGTCACAGTGTCTTGCTTCAGTGATGTGAGCAAATAGTGTTGGGCATGGGATCCCCCACAACAAGTTTTGCGGCTCAAAGCCCACATTCTGGTCAAAAATGGTGTAGAACTCCGTGAAGTACGTGTTATCACTTAGGTTGTCCCTAAGATCCTGAAGGGATACGACCGAGGTAACCAAAAACCAATCTTTGGATTGCAGGTTCTAGCCCACCTGAAATCGGAGAGGGCTCTCTCTTAATGACTTAGTTTTGTTGATGATGATTTTAGGCTAGCTATTGGGTTCAGTGGGTTTTGTTTAAGTTTGGATGGAGTTTGAATGGAAGGAAATTGCATTCAAGCAGAGAGGCAAGGGATAGTGTGATAAGTTTCAAACCATTGGGCATGGAGTCACGGATTAAGGCTTGCTGTTGCATTTTCTTGGACACAAGAGGATTATAGAGTAAGATAGCTACACATGAAACAATACCAATTGCTGGAAAGATGGGATGAAAGTCAGAGATGAAAGGCAATTAAGAATCTTTCATCAGCTAATAGAGAAGGAAAGTGAATGAATGGTTATCTAGGAGCAGTTAAGAATTCCTAACTAACATTGATATGTGAAAGAAATAGTGTAAACATGATCATTTAAGTATGCATATTCATAACTATTCCTGATGAAAACATGTAGAAATCATAGAAATTGAGCACAGGGTGCTGCTAAGCAAATCCTAAACTATTCTTCCTTTCTGTAATTTTAGATGGTGGAACATAGATGATAAAACAAACATAAAAAACTAAACAGAGTTAAGGAACACTTATTGAACCATGTAGAAGCACAGGAATTCCACAATCACTCTTCAGCTAGTTAAACACAGTGCATAGTTCATTCTCCGAACTCTCAAGCAATGTTTGATTATAGAAATTATCACATATACAGTGCGAGTCTCTGCTTGAGTAGAAAATCAAACCAACAAAGACCAACCAACCCCTATTACATTTTTCAGGGTGGTATATATAGGTAAAATATCTAAAAGTATTTATTACGACTCACCTAAACAAGTCTATGGGAAAGCTTTTAAACCTAACTTGGTGTTGGAATTAAATGCAAGAAAATATCTTTTGGGCTGCGCTAGAGGCATCTGGATCAAAATGAATTAATGTGGTGTCCTCTGTGGCTAGTTGCAGTGTTCCTATAATAACTGTGTATTGAGTTCTCGTCCACTGATCTTCTGTGAGTTTTAATGTGCAGTCATTTGTGCTTGTGAGCTTTGAATGGTTCCTTAACTGCTTCTTGACTTTCAAGGTTTTCTTTAAATGCTTCATTCGCCTCGAGCCCTGAGAAGATCTCCACTGATACACATCGTCGCAACACTGATACTCTCTGCCACTTTCTGATACTCTTTTACATGGTTTTTCGCTTCATATTTGCTATGATATTCTTTAATCTCTGAATCGGGTCTCTCTCTGTCTTTTGACACGTTAAAATTAGCAAAATCTGGCCTTTTCTGCCTTTTTCAGTGCAAAAATGGCTGAGGAATCAAAAGATTCCCTAAAGATTCCCCAATATGGCTCATTTCCCGTAACGATGCGCGATTAGCACTAAGCTCTAATCACGCATCAAAAACTGCCTCAAAAATTCGATCCGGGGTTCCGAAGCTTGATTTCTGCACTTGCACATTTTTTGAGCTACTGACGTCAGCGGTACGGCAGATGATGTTAGCAGTGGGACCCCCTTGTATGGATGTGACATCAACATGATGACTCGGCAGTATGGTAGGGTGACGTGGCAAGGACACGGTGGCAGGGTGAAGGCAGGTGAGGCGTGAGGTGGAGGCGATGTGTCAGGGTGACGTGGCGCCCATGTTACGCAAGGAGAGGGTGATTTTAGGCTTGCATCGGACCGCCATTGGTACGGAGGTGGTATTTTTTAGGGGCGGCCCGATGCAATGGGATGCCGCCAGCTATCCCGGTGTACGTCGGTAAAACCATCGGACATCGAGTGCTAACTAACACTCACAAGACGGCCCCCAATA
This sequence comes from Pinus taeda, assembly GCA_000404065.3. NCBI lineage: Eukaryota > Viridiplantae > Streptophyta > Pinopsida > Pinales > Pinaceae > Pinus > Pinus taeda. The sequence continues at coordinate 45,414 of APFE031459683.1, read as the reverse complement.
TGCATAAGGGTCGTCAGATCTGGGAGGGCTGATCCGACAGTGGACGGGAGGAGAAGATGCTCGGGGTTTAGTGAAACAGCGCGTGCGATAAGGTTTAATATTTGCGGCCACGGGTGGGTTTTGGACTTAGGTTGAAGACTAACTTGTTTCGGCGCGTTGGTTATTTATTAATCAAATATTAATAAATCCCAAAAATGCAATGCGCGGGGTGCGGTATGGTTTGGTGAGGGTTTTTTGTGTTTTGGAAGGAGTCCAAACACCTTGGAGGGAAAACTTATGCAGAGATGAGGGTTCTTACTAAGATCTAGGTGAACTTAGTAATTCCCAAGGGGATATTTATGGTTATGTTTCAACCAGAGGGAGGGGATATTTACATAGGGGAATTATTAACATAGTTTTAGTAGGGGTAAGGGAAATAGATAGGGATTTACATAATAATGTCAGGAGTTAATATGAATATGACAAGAAAGCGATAAGTCTCAGATAACTTAGGCTTTAAAGGGGAGATAGAACTTTGTAGAGAAAATGTAGACCCTCCTTGAGTAAAGCAGATCTTTATCAAGGCAAATGATATGGAAAATGATGAAACTAAGAGATATCAAGCAGATCTTGACCTCTTTAGGGGAAGTTAGTGAATGATGTAGGGAAGAGGAAGAAGGGGAAGTTAGTCATGCCTCGCTTGAAGTCCTTCAAATGGGAACTACCTGCTAACTATGATCTGGATAAATATAACACTTGAAAATGTGGAGTTGATCACAAATCAACATTCTGCAACCTCAAACTTACCTACCCAGCCTACTTACCTAACATTTTTTCTTCTTTTAGTTTGGGTGCACTTAGACTTGCAGACCCAGCTTTTCAACTTTTTCTTTTTTTGTCTTCCTATCTACAAACTACCCTTATTTCTTCCAAGGGCCCAGATTAAGCAGTTGGGCTCCTTTGATTCTCTACCTATCTAAGAATCTGTCAAGATTGAGCTGTTTGGACAGATTATTCATTTTCTATATTCTAAAACAGGAAATTGAAACCTAGGAGACCAAGATTAAGCTGTTTGGACCTCCCTTTAGCTGAGAATTCTACAAAAATGGAATAACTCTTGAAAATTGGAATGCAACAGATGAACTTTGACTAGCACACTTTCATGGCCTCTTCCTTTGGTGTTTGTTAGCAAATATGGAGCATTGCAGCATGCAAAGTATGACATATTTGGCCTGTAAAAATGTCAATCATGAAATATGAGTAACCTACTGCAGCAGGAGGCTAACAGTGGCTCCACTTGGGGATGGCTTCTACTTTTGAAAAGCCAAGAACAGTAGGTCAGACTGCCTTGATCTTTTGTTGATGATGTGCATTGAAACTTCTTAGTGCTGCCTATTAGATTGATTTGAAATTTTGGACTGAAAACATCACTTTCCCTCAACTGATTTGCTAGTGAACTGTGAAGCACTGCCTGCTTTCTTCTGCGTGCTTTAGTATCCAGATTGTTACAAAAATAAAATAAAGTGCTGATATATACAAACATTTATGTACATAAAATAACACCGCCTGTTTTTTTTTTTTTAATCAAAAGGGATCATGGTAATGTTTTAACATTCGGCCATTAACAGGGCCTTCTTCAGCTGTGCTGCCATCTAGAGATTTGAGAAAATGTGTGTTATTTCCTTGCATAGCATTGATAATATATGGACCTTTCCAAAGAAAATCAAATTTTGTATGTTTTCCCTTGTCCTCTCTTCGTGAGTCCCACCTTAGAACTTTGCTGCCAACCCAGAAATCCGCTGCTTTAGCTTTCCTATCAAACATCTTTTTGAGCTTCTCTTGCAACATTTGAGCTCTGTCATACACTTTCTCTCTGGTTTGCTGAAGATGAATGGTTTGATTAAATCTTCTCTGCATGCCATTTGGTTAATCCTGAACCCCCTGTAACAGTTTGATAGTAGGAATGCCCAAAGATGAAGGAAATCTGGCTTCCATGCCATATACTAGCTCATAAGGGCTCATCCCAATGGACTTCTTGGTTGACAGTTTGTCTGCCCACAGAGCATTTGTGAGTTTCCTATGCCAGTTCATTTTGTTTTCCTCTAGCAGCTTCTTTATGATGTTGATGAGGCTTTTGTTGGATGATTCGGCCAAGCCATTACCTTGAGGGTAGTAAGCTGTAGAGTGGCCTAGGGTAATGTGGAATTTATGGCAGAAGTTGATCATCTTTTTGGATTTGAAGGCAGCAGCGTTGTCAGTGATGATTTTCTCAGGGCAGCCAAATCTAGAAAGGATATTGTTCTCAAGGAATTGGATAATGGTGGAGTCATTGGCTTGTCTACATGGGATGGCTTCAATCCACTTAGTGAAATAATCAGTGGCTGTTAAAATCCACTT
>APFE031459683.1:32839-42842 GCA_000404065.3 Pinus taeda | reverse complement strand
ATTTTCTTTTCCCTTCAAAGATTTGGCATTTGTGACATGAAACAACAAATTTATTGACATCTGCAAATAGAGAGGGCCAATAATAACCAGCCCTTAACATTTTGTCAGCAGTGGACTTCCAATATAAGTGTTCTCCATAGTCCCCTGCATGGAATTCTTTCATGATGTTGTTAGTTTCATTCATAGTCAAACAATTAAGCAATATACCTTCATGTTTTTTCCAAAACAAGGCACCATCTATGACAGAAAACTTTGATGATTTCATCCTTAAAAATATTTTCTTAGTCCTGGACAATCCCGGGGGAGCACACAGGTTTAACAATACAAAGCAAATATCAACATACCATGGGGATTGCAAAAAGGTTTCACTGATCTGTGGAGTCACCATCTCTGGTTCATTGTCCAGTTGATTAATGTCTAAGGCTTGGAAATTTGTTTCTGACATTAGTTTGGCTAAACCTTGCCCTTTTATCAGCTTGGTAGATTTTATCTCAATGTCGTATTCAAGAATGCTAGCAATCCACTTGCCTCTTTTTCCTTCTAGTCCCTCTTGAGTTAATATGTCTTTTACCACGGAGTTTAGGACATAGGCAATCACATGGGAGTATAAGATGTAAATTCTGAAGCCTTTGATGGCTTTAACAAGGGCATAAGCCTACTTTTCCATGATCTGATATTTCAAGGGTGCATCTCTTAAAGCTCGGCTGAAGAAAGAAATTGGCTTTTCATTACCTTGGTCATCCTTTTGCAAAAGGACAACGACTATGGTGTGTTCAGATGCAAAAGAAAAAATGATAAAATCTTTATCGAATTGCGGACTGGTGAGGGTAGGCATTTGAGTCAAGGCAGTTTTGATACCCTCAAAAGCTTACTTGGTTTCCAGAGACCATTTTACCTTGGCATCCTTTTTTTAACATATTGCTCAATAGCCTTATTAGCTCGGCTAGGTTTGGGATAAATATTCTTAGGAAATTGATCTTTCCAAGGAATGCTTGCAACTCTTTTATGTTTCTTGGATATGGGATTTGGAGGATAGCTTGAATTCTTTCAGGATCAATTCGAATCCCATCTTTTGATATGATATGGCCTAGAAGCTTTCCTTCCTCAAGGGAAAACAGGGACTTCTTAGGATTCAAGGAAATGCCATATTTCCTACATGTCCTGAAAAATTTTCCTTAGATGCATAAGGTGCTCCTGGTCAGATTTGGAGAAAGGGGTTAGTTCATCAAGGTAAACAACAAGGAAATCATGTATCTCCTTGGCAAATGCAATATCCATTGCCCTTTGAAAGTAGCACCAGCGTTCTTCAGCCCGAAAGGCATTTTAACATACTTAAATGTTCCCCATAGTGTGGTAAAGGCTGTCTTGTCTTGGTCATCCGGGTGAACAAGTATATGATTAAATCCTGAAAATCCATCTAGTAAATAAATTCTAGATGACCCCACTACTCTTTGTAGGATATGGTCCATTTTGGGCAAAGGATAGTGGTCTTTTAGAGAGACTTGGTTTAAATTTCTCAAGTCTACACACAGTCTGATCTCTCCTGATTTTTTTCTTGTGGGAACTAGATTAGATACCCATTCAGAGAATCTGATAGGTGCAATGATACCTGCTTCAAACATTTTCTTTATTTCTTTTTCAATGAGAGGAAGAACCATGGGGTTGATTCTTCTAAGTTTTTGTTTGAACAGTTTTTTATTTGGTTTTAAGGGAATGGTGTGTTGAATTACTGAGGTGTCATAGGACTTCAAGTCCTCATAACTCCAAGAAAATACATCTTGGAATTCTTTGAACAGATCGACATATTTTGGTTTTTGATCAAGAGGCAGGTTTTTGGATAATTTAATCATTTTGGGTTTTTCTGTTGTTCCTATGTTATGTTCTTCAATAGCAGCGTTTATAGGCTCCATTTTTGGTTTTTTGGGCACATCATTATTATCAAACATGTCTTCTAATGGAGTTAGTCCAGCAGGCAAAATGTTATCCTTTAGGTCAATGAAATCAGCCTCAGCTTTGGTTGTTTCTTCTAAATGCATATGTTTCAGCTCTTGTATGTTTGCATTGTCAAAAATAGTTGGGTTAAGGATCTGTTTAGCTGTTGCAGCTATTACAGCCTGCTGATTTTCTTCTGTTAGCTGTTGGGAATTGTTCATGGCATCCATGTCAATGTTTGTATTCAAAAATTCGCCCTCAAGAGTGAGGAAATTGTTAATCTGGGCATCATTTTGAAACACTTGCCAATCTTTAACATTGTTAGGGACCGAGGGTCTATGTTTTATCTCAGCAGTGAAATGGTGATTTGGTTGAAAGGGAATCTTGCATGTACTAGCAAAAGTTGCTAGGCTATGAGCATTAATATTATGGTCTCTTGAAATTTTGGCAAGCTTGGATTCATTGAAAGAATTCAGTATTTCTGTGGTAGCAGTCCTATAAGCTCTCATTCTATTGTCATTGGTAATAAAGTTACCTTTCATTTGTTGTATAATTAAATCGGAGTCACCTAGAATGGATACTTTTGCAGCTCCTAGGGATTTGAGCAATTTAAGGCCTAAGAGGAGAGCCTCATACTCTGCCATGTTATTAGTACATCTGAAATTTAATCTATAGGCATGGCCTTCTGCATGATTATCATGTGTATTATGAATCCATACCCCTTCCCCTGCTCCTAACTTATTGACAGAACCATCAAACTCTAAACACCATGTGATTTCTTGTTTGTAGTTTGTATTAGGAGTTTCAGTTATTTTAGGATTGGGCGGACTTACAATTTCTGTTTCGAGAGGTTCTTCTTGTTTGCTGGTTTCCTTGACTGTTGTGAAAGTTTCATGGGTATTGGCAACTGATTCCTCATTGATGCATGTTTCTTGCTCTAAGGCTAAAGGCTTCTCATAAGTTGGAGGATTGGTGTCATCATTAAATAAAATAAAAGAATCCATATCAGAATGGATTGTGTAAATTGGAAAGTTTTGGGGCTTTTCCTCACTACTTACCACATACTTCATCAGTGTTTCCATGTACAGTCTTCTTGGTTGCCCAAAGACAGATATAGTGGCATAAGAGAGGTCAAGTTGGAGGGATACTTGGAGTTTTGCTCCCCATGATCTTGATAGGAGCATGCCATACTTTGTGGGAATGTCAGCGACTACTACGTCCATTAGGATTGTTTTGTTAGGAAATTAGACTAAAGACACACAAAGGTCTTTGATTAAGCCTAAACACTTCACTTGACTTGAGTCAAAGGAGTATAGATCTTTGTAAGGTCTTGTGAGATCAAGGTTTAACTTTTCCATCACAGCTTTGGGCATAAGGTTATGTGAGGCACCTGAGTCAAACATGGCATTATGCAAGATCTTGTCATGTATGTGCAGACTGACATAAAAGGGTGGAACAAATCCATATGTTGATTTTCCATTAACCTCTGGACCAAGCAACAGCTCAGGGGTATCAACTAAAACATTTACATCATCCCTGACGTCTGGCAGTTGAAGTGACCTTTGAATTTGTTTCCTATAGCCATCATGCTTGGCAAGTTCAGAGAGGGGGATGGATATTTTAAGTTTGCCAATCTCTACTTCTAAGTTAAATGGTTTCTCCAATGGAATCCTTGCATTAGCAGTAGAAGATTTTTCCTTGTCAAGAGTGTTTTCTGTGTTTTCTTTTTGAATGTCAACGTTATGATGAATGACAACTTGTGGTATGTCTACTTTGGGAAGATTTTTAGGAATGTTGCTGCCCTCTTCTTTTGAGGAAGAAGGAGGTAGTGACTAGTCAATAGAAGGTTGCACGTCTGTCATGTCCTCTACAGTTACTTGATGTGGGTTTGGGACAGTCGTATCGGCTAGTTCTGTTATGATCACCTTGCCTTTAATTTTGTTGGGTTGTTTTCTCTCTTTTGTTCTGCTAGGTGCAGGGACATCAATGGTCCTTGTTCTCAACTTGTATTGTTTGTGCACCTCATATACATGAGTATCATAACCTTGTTTAAAATCAAAAGACTCACCAGATTTAGTCTGAAATTGATTCACATCTTGGTAGTCCTGGTCTTCTTGAGTCAGAAAAATTTTTTGCTCATTTTTTGAATCTATCAAGCTCATGTGAGTCTCTTCTGTTGGCTCACTGGATGTGGATGATTCCGCATAGTTTTCGTGGAAATGAGGCCTAATATCATGGTCGGGACTAGCCCTTCCAGCGTTTGGGTTTTGAGTTTTTCTGAAATTTGGGTTCCTTATGGAATTGGGCTATTGTCCTTCCCATGATTTTTCCTCTCAACATTCTCTACTCTGTCTCCCAGCCTATGGATGCCACTGATAATAGCATCTAGTTTTGGTCGAAGTCTGATGGTTCTTCCTTGAAGGTGGTTCTTCTCTCAGTTCTGGCTCTGTTTCTTTTGGCAATTAGATTTGCCTCCACACTAAGAACAATGTTTTGCATTTCTGCAAGGCTTTGAGGGGCTCTTTCCCTTAACTGATAGGGCATTTCAGCATCAAAACCATCAAGGAATTTGTACAGGGCAAGATCAAGTGGGGGTCTCAAGTTCTGTGGTACTACATTATAAACATTGTTAAATCTTGCACAGTTGTCCAAGAAAGTCTCCTGAGGGCCTCTTTTGATGTTGTCATATTCAGATAGTATGTGTAAGGGGTCTTTCTTTTTCTCCCATCTGTTGATAAACGACTGATATAAGGCTTCTGGGTCTGCTATGGAATTGGCTGGGAGTGCTCTAAACCAAGCCCTAACGTCGCCTGTTAGACTTTGAACAAAAAATTTCATTCTAACGCTATCATCGTCAATCTCATAGCTCTCAAAGTAGTCCTGCATTTTCTTCGTATGCTAAAGAGGTGTGCAGGCACTTGTGCCATCAAAATATGTTATTTTTGTCTAGTAATCTTGAGGTATAGCCCCAGGATTAGCAAGCAGGTGTAAAGGTGCGTATCTGTTAGCCATGTTGACAGGGATAAGCGGAAAAACTGGGGCAACTGGGATAACAGGAACAACCGAGGTAATAGGAGTAGTAGTGGTAGTATTTGCCGTGAATGGAAGTGTGGAAGAAGTGCCTAGAGAAGTGGATGAGGAACAAGGGGAAATTGGGGTTGAACGAAATAGAACTTTGACAGGGGTCGGAACACAGCTTGGTTGAACTGTTTCTGGACTAGAAGCAGTAAGGTCTTCTTGTTGCTCTCGTTCCCTAAGGGTCTTAGAGATTAGATTTGGATTTTCAAAAACAGCTGGGGGATTTGGATCAGGATTTGATCTTGTATGACGCGTTTGATTTTTAGGAGTCAGCTTCTAACCTGTTTTTTGGGAATTTTTCTAAGAACATAGGTCCACCAAGACTTTTAAAGGTCAGTTTCTTCCTCTGTGGAGCTTCGGACTAGTTTTGTGAGATTATCTGAGAAAGTTCCCCAGTGGAGTCGCCATTATGTTATCACTCAGGTTGTCCCTAAGCTCCTGAAGGGATATGGCTGAGGTAACCACAAACCAATCTTTGGATTGCAGGTTTTAGCCCACCTGCAATTGGAGAGGGCTCTCTTAATGATTTAGTTTTGTTGATGATGATTTTAGGCTAGCTATTGGGTTCAGTGGGTTTTTTTTAAGTTTGGATGGAGTTTGAATGGAAGGAAATTGCATTCAAGCAGAGAGGCAAGGGATAGTTTGATAAGTTTCAAACCATTGGGCATGGAGTCACAGATTAAGGCTTGCTGTTGCGTTTTCTTGGACACAAGAGGATTATAGAGCAGGATAGCTACACATGAAACAATACCAATTGTTGGAAAGATGGGATGAAAGTCAAAGATGAAAGGCAATTAAGAATCTTTCATCAGCTAATAGAGAAGGAAAGTGAATGAATGGTTATCTAGGAGTAGTTAATAATTCCTATATGTGAAAGAAATAGTGTAAACATGATCATTTAAGTATGCATATTCATAACTATTCCTGATGAAAACATGTAGAAATCACAGAAATTGAGCATAGGGTGCTGCCAAGCAAATCCTAAACTATTCTTCCTTTCTGTAATTTTAGATGGTGGAACATAGATGATAAAACAAACATAAAAAACTAAACAGAGTTAAGGAACACTTATTGAACCATGTAGAAGCACAAGAATTCCACAATCACTCTTCAGCCAGTTAAACACAGTGCACAGTTCATTCTCCGAACTCTCAAGCAATCTTTGATTATAGAAATTATCACATATACAGTGTGAGTCTCTGCTCGAGTAGAAAATAAAACCAACAAAGACCAACCAACCCCTATTACATTTTTCAGGATGGTATATATAGGTAACATATCTAAAAGTATTTATTACAACTAACCTAAACAGGTCTGTGGGAAAACTTTTAAACCTAACTTTGTGCTGGAATTAAATGCAAGAAAATATATTTTGGGTTGCGCCAGAGGCAGCTGGATCAAAATGAATTAATGTGGTGTCCTCCGTGGCTAGGTGCAGTGTTCCTGTAATAACTGTGTATTGAGTTCTGGTCCATTAATCTTCTGTGAGTTTTAATGTGCAGTCATTTGTGCTCGTGAGCTTTGAATGGTTCCTTAACTGCTTCTTGACTTTCAAGGTTTTCTTTTAATGCTTCATTAGCCTCGAGCCCTGAGAATATCTCCACTGATACACTTCGTCGCAACACTGATACTCTCTGCTGCTTCCTGATACTCTTTGACATGGTTTTTCGCTTCATATTTGCTCTAATATTCTTTAATCTCTGAACCGTGTCTCTCTTTGTCTTTTGATACGTTAAAATTAGCAAAATCGAGCCTTTTCTACCTTTTTCGATGCAAAAATGGCTGAGGAATCAAAATATTCCCCAATATGGCCCATTTCTCATAGTGATGCGCGATTAGCGCTAAGCGAAAACTGCCTCAGAAATTCGATCTGGGGCTCTGAAGCTTGATTTTTCCACATGCGCATTTTTTGAGCTGCTGAAGTCAGCATGATGTCATCGGTATGACGGATGACATCAGCATGATGTCAGCAGTGGGACCCCCTCTTACGGATGTGACGTCAGCATGATGATGTGGCAATAGGTAGGGTGACGTGGCAGGGACACAATGGCAGGGTGAAGGCAGGTGAGGGGTGAGGTGGAGGCGATGTGGCAGGGTGACACGACACCCACGTTATGCAAGGAGAGGGCAGTTTTTGGCTTGCATCGGACCGCCTTTGGTACAGAGGTGGTATTTGTCAGGGGTGGCCCGATGCAATGGGATCCTGCCATCTGTCTCGGTGTACGTCGGTAAAACCGTCGGACATCGGGTGCTAACTAACACTCACAAGAGGGCGCCCGATATGCATAAGGGCCGTCGGATCTGGGAGGACTGGTCCGACGGTGGAAGAGAGGAGAAGATGCTTGGGGTTTAGTGAAACAGCGTGTTAGGGTCCCACCCTAACCCCCTTATCTATGTAATGGGACCACGTCATAGTTAAGAGTCAATAAAGCACATATTAATAATTGTAAGTGGTTAATCCGCAATTAATAAAGGAACCACAGTTAGTTGCAAATGGGCCGTAGTATTAGATAGATGGTATTAGTAATAAGCGGTATTGACCTGTGGTATTACTTGTGGGATTCATATATAAAGGATAGTAACTCCCTGCGAAGAGCATCGTGTCTTATTTTTGTAGTCGAGCTCTGCTCTATTGGAGGTTGCCCCCTCGAAGAGGCAAGTGAACATTTCTCTCTGAATAATAAAGTCATTGCCATTCTGTGTTCTCGGTCTCTTTTCTTTGCATATTCTGTATTTGAGTATCTTTTGCAGGTTAAGAAGCATAACAAGTGGTATCAAAGCTCTTTCCAGGGCCGATGGGATCTCCATTTAGTAGCAAAAAAAAATTTTGGCTCGAGACGTGTTCCAGCGTTTTTAAACCACGGGATCTGTCGTTGAACGCATAAATATGCGGATTTGGGGAGGCATCCACGCAAGAAATACAAGAGGTGGTCACGTCTGTTAGACTCCCTTGTAACCCCTGTGGGTACCCCTTCGAGTAGTAGCGCATTAGACAGAACTGCGCACGGACTGTCTTCCACGTACCCTCTGGGTATATCAGAAGCCCCATAGGCTCCCTGAAAACCTCACCATAGATAAACCAGCGACCGTCTTGCGGCTACAGTACACCGAGAACAGCACTCGGAGAGATTACTCGCCCGTACGATAGGGTACTCGGGTGGTACGGCTAAGGGTACGGTCAACCCTCCTTAGTTAGAGCCATGAAACATTGGGTCGAGTACTACTGCCAGACCCTTATGTATATTGTGATCTGTAGCACCTGACACTCCTCACGACCCTAGTTCCTTTTTTACTCATCATCTCTTCGAGATTCGCTTGAGAAAAAGAGTGCAGCAGCAGCAGACATCGGTCCCAACCAGCCAGTTCTCTCAGATCCAGCAGACCAAAAGCATTGTGCAGGGTTCCTATACCAGGGTATAATTGTCGCAGGACTTTTGGCCGCATTGACATTTTGAGGATTTGGTGACTGCAGTATTGATCAAGAAGGAGTAAAACTCTGTTAGGAGTAAAAAAAAAAAAGTCTGAGATTTTCTGGGATGCTTATTAGTGATATAGCCCATTAAAATTAGGACGACGAGCTAAGCATGGTGGTACCATCCAATTAATTGGGCAAAAATGTTTTGGCGGTCCCAATTTTTCATCACAACGGTGTATGGTAGCAACTAGAGCTCAAGCGATGGCCAATGAAAGGATGGACAAACTGGAGGAAATGGTGAACAAAATCCACACTCAGCTGGACAAAATAGATCTGAATAAAATGAACCAACTACTTACAGGAATGAGTCTCCAGCTACAGAAATTGCAAGGAGAAGACAAGGAGGATTTGAGGTCAAACGGAAAGGAGAAAGCCCACGAGGAGGGGTATAATGGCTATGAAGGCATTTACGGTGAATCTAGCCACTCTCCTCACGTCTGGCACACCCATCCACCACCCAATCAACGACTTCCTAAGTTGGATATGCATAAATTTGATGGTTCTCACCCAGCAGCATGGCTAGCACAAATGGACCAGTATTTCAAATTGAATCAGATCCTAGATGATGCGACTAAGCTTGTGTTGGGGAGCATGTACTTCGACAATGAACGGTGGCAATGGTGGGAATGGCATCAGCACTCCAATGGATATTTTAGGACTTGGGCCCAATTTACCAAATCTCTTAAAGATCGCTTTGAACAAGAAGACTCTTATTTGGGTCTTCTTACTAAACTCAGACAGACTGGTACAGTAGAGGAATATATTAATGCTTTTGAACGCTTAGCTTTCCGCACTAAGGGTCTCATAGATGAGTTCTACACGGAATGTTTTATCAGCGGTCTTAAAGAAGCCATCAGAGCTCAAGCGCTACTTCACCACCCTCCCACGTGGATGGAGGCTTGCAAGGTAGCTCGTAAGGTGGAACGTGCATTAACAGCCCAATACAGTCGCCCAAATTTCCCCGCTAAAGGTCACCTCCCACAGGCGCAGCACACACTCAAACACTTAAGGTCCAAAAGGTGTCCCCTGTGGAAATGGCTGAAAGAAGGAAGCAAGGACTATGTTACTACTGTGATGAAAAATAATCCCCAGGTCATAAATGTAAGGAGCCCAAATTCTTTCAAATAGATGCCACTGACTACAACTCAACAAAGGAAGATCCTACACTTGGGGAACATGAGCCGCTAGAGGACGATAACCAACAAGACGATGTCTCTGACGAACCAGTTATTTTTTGCATGCCTTGGCAGGGATTTCTTCCCCTCAAATGCTCAAAATCAGAGGGTTTATTAAACATCGCCCAGTAGTAGTCTTGATAGATAGTGGAAGTACACATAATTTCATCCATCAAAAAGTCGCAGAAACGGTGCATTGCTTTGTACGAGCAATTTCTAACTTCCAAGTTCAAATTGCAGATGGCGGCACAATGAAATGTGAAGGCCGTTGTGAAAATGTCAAACTTCAAATGGGGGATTATCAGTTGAAAACCCACATGTTTGCCATACACATGGGGGGTTG
>APFE031459683.1:10448-29453 GCA_000404065.3 Pinus taeda | reverse complement strand
TGGGGACCCAGCCACTATTCTGCAGCAGTTTCTGCAGCTTCAGCCTTGAGGACAAGGCTAGTCTTAAGGGGTGGGCATGTTAGGGTCCCACCCTAACCCCCTTATCTATGTAATGGGACCACGTCATAGTCAAGAGTCAATAAAGCCCATATTAATAATTGTAAGTGGTTAATCCGCAATTAATAAAGGAACCACAGTTAGTTGCAAATGGCCCGTAGTATTAGATAGATGGTATTAGTAATAAGCAGTATTGACTCGTGGTATTACTTGTAGGAGTCATATATAAAGGATAGTAACTCCCTGCGAGGAGCATCGTGTCTTATTTTTGTAATTGAGCTCTGCTCTATTGGAGGTTTCCCCCTCGAAGAGGCAAGTGAACATTTCTCTCTGAATAATAATGTCATTGCCATTCTGTGTTCTCGGTCTCTTTTCTTCGCATATTCTGTATTTGGGTATCTTTTGCAAGTTAAGAAGCATAACACAGCGCGCGCGATAAGGTTTAATATTTGCGGCCGCGGGTGGGTTTTGGACTTAGGTTGAAGACCAATTTGTTTCGGCGCGTTGGTTATTTATCAATCAAATATTAATAAATCCCAAAAATGCAATGCGCGGGGTGCGGTATGGTTTGGTGAGGGCTTTTTGTGTTTTGGAAGGAGTCCAAACAACTTGGAGGGGAAACTTATGCACAGGGTCCTTGTAGGAGCACGTAGCGTAGTAGTGAGAAGGTGGTACCATGTACGAATCACTTCATATCAAACATCCCCGGGGTGTGGAAACCTAGTTCCAGCACCCTCCCATACTAATTTAGGTGAGACCTCAGTCTGCACTCTGCGGACTGTTGCCAAAAGGGCCAGTAGTATAGGGATTTGCTTGGCTAAATCACTTAAGAACTTGGGTCAGGCCCCACTAAGCCAACAAATGGTTCTGTTACTGGGATAGAGATCTCCATAAGGGATGTTTGATGTCGTGCCACTGGAACCTAACAAAGAAGGAAATTGAAGTGTGGTTGGACAAGAAGATTATCGAGTTTGTGACGTAGGAAAACATAACTCCATAAGTATCCAAGGAAAATGGTTGGAGCACTACGTGTATACAAAAATCCACGAGATTTTCTTTGCATCCTTTCCTTCTGAGTTGTATGAGTGTATCGCGAAGCTAGCAAACAAACAAGGAAGATGTAGGTTTGACAAACCAATAGTGTTGACTCCAGAAGTAGTGTGTAGACTAGAAGCATCAAAAGATAAGATCGCATGGGTTGTGGACCATTGGCTCAACCAGATAATAGGGATATTTATCACTGAGTTTGTTGTAGAAATGACCGTGAGCTAGAGTGAAGCAAAATGACGCTTTCTTAAAGGACCATGAGGTAACTATATTAAGTCTTTGAATACTTGGATTAAGATGTTATTATGTGAAAAAAGGGTCATGTGAATACATTATTGTTTGGGACTACGTGGAGCGGAAGAAGATACAAAAGTAGCAAGAATTAGAAAACATTCCCTCAATTTCACCGTCGTGAGAGAGCAAGGAAGGGCTTGCAAAGGCCTCTTCGAGAAGTGTGGTTAGTTTGATAAGGTAGCACATTCTTCAATTACCACTTCCACCCACAACACACCTGCTTCACCCCCTTCACCTACATTGCCACCCATTGCACCTCTGCCTCCTCCACAGTTGATTATGGCGAGCGCGATAAAACTACCAGTATTCATAGGGGTAGGGAATGAAGATTCAGACCAATTCTTGTTCGTGGTAAGAGCAGTATGGGAAGCCCAAGGTGTTACAGATGACAATATTAAGAAGGTTACTTTGGTGAGCATGTTGCATGATTGAGCATTAACATGGAATATCAAGCATTCCAATGACCATCAAACACAGGGATAACAGAGATCCAAAATGCGCTGAACAGGGAATTTAGCAGGCCAAAGTCAGAAACACAATCGATCATCGAGTTTAAAGATATTGTGATGTTATTGGGTGGGACTCCTTGGCATTTGGATCAATAGCTGAAGAGTACGATCCACAAAGCCAAAATGACGTTGACAGATGGAAAACATTGTGCATGGTTTGTAGCATCCCTAACACCGCACTTGAGGACAGTGCTGTCATAGCAGAAACCTTCCACCCAAGCTGAAGTGTTGGAAATGGCAATGAGATTACATGAGACCCTGATACAAGACCCTGGGTTGGGATTTCAGTAAATCCACGTGTAGCTACTTAAATTTTGTTTGGAAATTCAAAGCTTGAAGAAGGATAGGTCAATGTGGCCTAAGGTGTGCGAGGCAGTATGGTGCATAAAGTGCAAAGGCCAGGGCGATGATAAGGATTACTACCCAGTATTCATGAACTAGTTGGCAGGAGGAGGGCCAATTCCATTGAGACTAGAGGCATAGGAAAGGATGAGTGTGGCACCTACTTTATGGTGTGTGATCTATTAGATAGGGGGGAAACACATGACGGACAATTGTCATTTGCTGAAGAAATATAGATAGATAACCTAGCCATTGTTTTGTAATTTTTGTAGGCCGGTAACCCACGATGAGCACACTTGCCACAGTTACAAGCTAATTATGGATCGGACCTTGGCCTATAGGATGTAGACCGAAACGCGAGTTGTTGACCCAGATGCGAGAATGGTGCACGCTTGATTTTATGGGCGTGGTCGAGGACGAGGTGGAATGGGACTAGGAAGAGGTGGAGGACAATTAATTTGTTACAAATGTGGAGGACTAGGGCACTATGCCCACTATTTTACCAACCGAATGAGGGTATCTTGTTATTATTGTGCTTAGTTTGATCATGAAGCAATATATTGTCTCACAATAATCATAAAGATGTGTGAAGAATGGGTATTCTAGCCTCCCCCAACTCAGAATGTACAAATGATGAGGTCTGAGCTGCACGAAGAAGACCTGAATGTAAACATGATGCTTGGAAGTGGTACGGCCATGGGAGAAGATACGAGGAAACAACTAGACGAAAGTGCATGGGTTCATGAGGCTCCTGCAAAGGAACCCGAGTTTGACTTAAAACACACAAACGAGACATTCATGGATGCTCAGAAGAGCTTTGTGTAGGCCTCCACTTCAGTTATTAAGGATCAACCAGAGCCAAGAATGGATCCTTCAATGCTCATTACCTTTCTGCAGACATGCATGAAGCTATTACATGAAAATAAGGTGGTTAAAGAATTATAGCAACTGATCACCAAGTGCGCGGGTTCAGGAGAACCGTGTGTCATGTAGAAATTTGGGAAGCATGCATTACGCACTGGAAGGGAAGTGAGGTTGACTACATAGATTCATGATCACAAAATGGATCAAGTAATCCTATATCTGGGTTCAAACGCGAATGTATTACCAAAGAAAACATGGGAACGCATGGGAAAGCCCATGCTACAATGGTTCCCTATTCAACTACGAATGGTGAACCAGGAAATGATTTTTCCCATGGGAAGACTACAAGGGGTAACAATTGATATTGAAGGCGTGTGCACGTAGGTGGATTTTGAATTAATAGAGATTGTCGATGAAAACAATCCCTATCCTGCATTGTTAGGAATAGACTGGGCCACTGATATGAATGGAGTCATCAATCTGAAAAAGCGCAAAATGATCTTCAAGAAAAAGTCGAGTGCACTACACTGAACCTGTGTGTGAAAATGAAAGAAATGACAATCTTGATTGTATTTACAAGATAACTGTGCGAGACGAGGATTGGGTGAATCCAACTGTAGATGGGAGAATCTCATGGGAGCGCAAAAGCTCGTGCATTTTAGATTTAGATGAAGAAGTAGAGTGATGGAAGAATTGATTGCATGATCTAACAACGTTGAAACAAAACATGATGGTTAGGTCACTTCATTCCATGAAAACAGAGGCAAGAGAGATGCAAACATGTGATGGATTGACAGCGGTCACTGAATTGCTGAGAAAATTCAAAAGCGGGGTACCTAAACAACAATAGTTCAATGCATTGAAGTGGGCACTACGCGCAACACCCGTATGGTGGTGGGGCACACATCAAGGAATCTTTGAGGCTTGGCGAGGATGTAGATGGATGATGCACCTATATCTTCAAAGCCCCTAGCTTCGAACAAGAGTCAGTCAACAAGGACAGAGCAACTAGCACCCCCACCTGTCTCGATGGGTACAGACATGTTTCAGGCAGTGAGCACATGAGAACGAGACACAATAGTAGGAAAGGCGACGAGCACCATAATAATTCCACGTATAAGCATTCAATAAGGTATGTGGAGTCTTGAACAGGGTTCACCAAGCAAGACAAACAGGTTGGGACCTGCACGTGCTAGCAATTTGATTGGCCTACAATGCCATGTGCAAAAACCTGGGCACGGAGACAACTCCAAAGTTGAGGAGCAGAGTTGGAATTTGGAAAGAATGTGATAAGTATTGTACATGACTTAAAACTAACTTACATACACATATCTCTAAGAGGAAAGACATTTCCTAATGGAATCTTATGTAAATCTTGCAAAAGGACCTTGAAAATCCAAAGCTACCATGTTTTGCAGAACCTAAACAAATAAGACTTAATGGGCTATTGCTAATTGTAGAAACACTCTTAGAACTTGAAGAGAGGCTTGTAACATTAAGAATTTCTTTTTCACAAATAATAAAATTAGGCTACAAATGATCACAAATGGGATTAGCTTAATAATAAATGTACCTATGCACATGGACATTGTTCAAAAAACATTGCCATAATTCACTGAGGATACAATGATAATTTATATTGCATTACAATAAAAATTGGAATATGCATATGAAACAGGGAAATTTTGTGTGCACACTTTGAATAAAGAATTGAAAAAGAAATTTTCTAGGTTCATATAAATGTAAAAAAATTCAATAAATAAAAATTGGAGTCATATTCTTGAGTGGAACATTAATGATAATACATCCTAATATGAAGGCACTGATAATCAAAGTGAAACAAAAATAAATTCAACAAGCGAAATACCAAAATGAGACCTTCTTACATGCGTTCATAGGCTCACAACATATTCATGACTTACCAGACAAGATCATTCAAATAGAACCAACTCAAGGACAATGACTACTAGGAATTTTCAAAGCCAAATATGTGGAAGAGATGAGTTTCCCCATAGTATTCTTTGGAAATTCATTAGATGATGGCATTGTACAAACATTTTGTTACCAAGAAATATCCTAATGGAAATTAATTCATTATAGTGGTAACTTTTCATATCACCTTAAAAAATTGTTCTTCAAAAGAATGTGGATAACCATTGTGAAAGTCATTTCATGCATTTCAATCTGAATTGAAAGGGAAAGCTACAGGGAAGAAAGTTATTAGAAAATGACTTTAAGTACAAGGCCAATTTCTAATGATTACTAAAAAGTCACACTTGATTCATATATTTCAAGCACATAAGGATTTCTCCTTACTACCTACAACAAAATAAGAAATGTATATTTATAATGATGCAAAAATTGTGCCCCCTAACTTTATTTGTTATCTTCACAAGTGTAGAATACTATTGGAATCTATTAGAAGAGACACTAACAACAAAAAAAAGAAAAATGAAGAACATTGAAACAATAGGAGAACTTTGTACTGATTATCTTATAAGAAAGGACTTTGCAACTTGTACATGTTACTATACACATAAAATAGATTCCATAAAACATTTGATTTTTCAAGATTAAATGTTCTTTGGGAAAATATGGATTACTACTTTTTAACTAAGTTTTAAAATAGAGGGAACAAATATGAACATGGTCTTCTATAGATAAAAAATGCAATAATATAAGGAATATGTTATCACTCAGGTTGTCCCTAAGCTCCTGAAGGGATACGGCCGAGGTAACCACAAACCAATCTTTGGATTATAGGTTCTAGCCCACCTGCAATCAGAGAGGGCTCTCTCTTGATGATTTAGCTTTGTTGATGATGATTTTAGGCTAGTTATTTGGTTCAATGGGTTTTGTTTATTTGGATGTTTTGAATGGAAGGAAGATGCTTCAACAGTGAGGCTGCATAGAGTGATGAGTTTCAAACCTTGGGCCTTGGAGTCAAGAGTAGAACCGTAGGTAGGCTTCTTGATCACAAGGGAATATTGGGCAATGAGCTAGCATACACAACCTTCAAGGTAAAGAGATGGAGTGAATGTAGAATGAGAAGATTTAATAATCTTCAATCAGTTACAGAGGGAGGAAAATGAGCTCTATCTAGGGGGCAGTTAAGTTCCCTGGATAACTGTCATACATGGTGAATTAGGGCAAATATGAGCTAGGTGGAATTCATATTTATGCCTAAAACAGATGAAAAACATAAAGAAACAATAGATATTGAGCATAGAGTGCAATTAAACAAATTCTAAACTAATCTTTCTTTCTGTTGTTTTGATAATGATGTATGAATGGAAAAACAGAGGTAAGAAACACTTATTGGATCATGTACCCGCATAAGAATTCCACATTCACTCTTCAACCATTAAACACAGTACACAATTCATTCTCCAAGCTCGTAAACAGTCTTTGATTATAGAATTTATCAGATATATAGTGCGAGTCTCTGCTTAAGCGAAACATGCAACCAACAAAAACCAACCCTCTTCACATTGTTCAGGGTTGTCTTTATAGGTAAAATATCCAGAAGTATTTATTACAACTGACCTAAACAGGTCTGCAGGAAAAAGTTTTTTAAACCTAAACTTGTGCTGAAATTTAATGCAAATAAAATATCTATTGAGCTGCGCCAGAAGCAACTGGATCAAAAAGAGTTAATGTAGTGTCCTTTGTGACTTGGTGTAGTGCTTTTGCAATAAGTGAGCTTTGAGCTTTGGTCTACTGATCTTATGTGAGTTTTAATGTGCAGTCACTATGATGATGAGCTTTGAATGGTTCCTTAATTGCCTCTTGACTTTCAAGGATTTCTTTTAATTTTTTTATTCGACTTGAGCCCTGAGAAGATCTTCACTGATACACTTCGCCGCAACATTGATACTCTTTAACATGGATTTTGGCTTTGCATTTGCTCTGATACTCTTTAATTCCTCAACCGGGTCTCTCTCTTTCTTCGGATACATTAAAACTGCAAAATCGGGCCTTTTCTGCTCTTTTCGGTGCAAAAACGGCTATGGAATCAAAAGATTCGCTAAAGATTCCCCAATCTAGACCATTTCTAGTAGCGATGCGCGATTAGCACTAAGCGCTAATCGCACATCGAAAACTACCACAGAATTTGAATCCGAGCCTCCTAAGATGCTTTTTCGCGCTTGCGTGCCCTTCTTTAGCGGGCGATGTCAGCATGACGTCAGCGGTGGGTCTTGGTATGGTGGATGATGTCAGCGGGGTGAGCTGGCAGGGTAACTTCGCAGAGTGTTAAATGTTGTGGTGCCTTATATGTTTTTGCGATGCGATAGCGATAACTGAAATGTTGCGATCTGCGATGAATTTGCAGTGAAACATGTCTTAATCATAAATCATGTTTTAAGTGAAATATATGAATGAATGAAGGCATGGGGCGAGGGAGCATTTGTGATGCGATATGCTCTTTTGGTGCGATGGAAATGTCGCATCGGGGCAAGAGGAAGCGGCATGCATTTAGGGAACATGATTCTTGCGACCTTGCCGACTTGTGATATCTCATCGACTAAAAGGGGAAGGGGCATATATAAGTGGCATATAGTATTGCGATATGCCGATTTGCAAATTGGTATCAGTAGAGCATCCACCGGGGAGGACAAGAACAAGCAACATTACCTTGAGGCCTGCGACAGCGATAATCGCGTAGGAGGGGAATCCAAAGGGATCAGAAGAATGTTAAGGTAGTCGGCAAGGATTATCGCGATCGGAAGAAGGGTATATATGCTTTTGAAGAGTATTTGAAGCCTCGGGAGGGTACGATAACCTAAAAAAGAATAATTTCATGCTTTGGAAGGAGTCCATTGCATTGGAAGATGGCTTTAAAGGGGCAAACTGAGGGTTCTTGCTATGTTTCAGACAAACTTAGCAATTCCCAAGTGTACTTATGGTTATCTTTCAACCGGGGGGAGGGATAAATATATAAGGGAGTTTATTAACATAGTTTTAATAGGGGATGGGGAGAAATAGATATGGATTTACATAGTAGGGTTAGAAATTAATATGGATTGTGAGAAGAAAGCGCTAAGGTTTAGAGGTCTTAGGCTTAAAAAGGGGAGATAGAACTTTGTAGAGGACATATGAACACTCTTTAAGTAAAGAAAATCTTTACTAAGGGAAATGATATGAAACATGATAGATTTAAGAGATATCAAGTAGATCCTGACCTCTTTGGGGAAGTTAGTGAATGATTTGGTGCAGAAGAAGAAGGGGGAGTTAGACATGCCTCACCTGAGTTGCTCCAAGTGGATTTTTGCCTTGCAATTGTGATTTGAATAGATATAACACTTGAAAACACAAAAATGATCACAATCATTGATTCTGTGGCCACAAAACTACCTACCCACCCTACTTACCTAGCATTTTTTCTTCTTTTTGGTTTGGGTGCACTTGAACTAGCAAACCCATCTTTTCAACTTTTTCTTTTACTGTCTTCCTATCTATATCTACACTTATTTCATCCAGGGCTTAGATTAGGCTATTGAGCACCCTTGCTTCTCTACCTATCTAGGAATCTGCCAAGATTAAGCTGTTTGGATAGATGGTGATTCTCTATATTCTAAAACAAAAGATTGAAACCTAGGGAGACCAAGATTAAACTGTTTGGACCTCCCTTTAGCCGAAAATTCTTCAAAATGGAATAGTACATCAAAATTGGAATAGAGCAATGGCACTTGAACTGGCACATTCTCATGGCATCCTTTTTTGGCCTCTATTAGAAAATATGGAACATTGCAGCATGCAAAGAATGACATATTTGGCATGTAAAAATGTCAATCATGAAAGATGAGTAACCTGCTGTAGCAGGAGGCTAACAGTGGCTCCACTTGGGGATGGCTTTTCTTTGTGAAAAGTCAAGAACAGCAGGTCAGACTGCCTTGATCTCTTGTTGTTGCTGTGGACTAGGAACACTTCTTCCCGTTAATTGTTAAATGATTGAAACTTTGGAAAAATAACAGCACTTACCCCCGACTGAATTACTGTGAACTATATAGCATCTCCTGCTTTCTTTTGTGTGCTTAATGTTTGTGTACAATGTTACCTGAGCACTGCCCTTTGGAATAGTCTCAATACATGGATCAAAACTGAGGCATTTTGCTTTAACTCTGTCTTTGAGAAGGTTGTTGATGTAAAACCAAGAATGTTCCTGGTTTTTGATGCTATTGACCAAAGTTGTGGAAGCCTGATTGCAACATTTTTAATTGATTTCTCTATGATATACAACAGTTCTCTTACCTTGTTATGGTTGCTCTAAGTGTCCAAAACTGCCCTGAGTGTCGATCTCCAATATGATTCAAAATAGAGAATCAACAAGAGCATTCCCTTTTGCTGGGTGTCAGGTGATTGAAGTTTAAAATTCTGAACGCAACCTCCTTCCAACATGAATCACTGTAAAATATGGTGCCATCCCTTAATCCCTTGAGTGCTTTCAAATATATCTCAATTGGTCCTGAGCATCCTTCTATATTTTTATTGCTCCTTTCTCTCAATATTTCGTTGTACCCTTATGCTGAAACCAATGCAAAAGACAAAGCCTTTTGAAATAGATGATTTGCACGGGCTTTGCCTTATAAACTTTGCTACGCTGTTTCTCCTGAGAATGATGCCATGACTGATTATTAAAATAGAGGACTGCCTTTGCTCTGTCTCCATAACTTTGCTGCTCTGTTCCAAGCAATCAGATTGCTTATACAAGCATAAAAAGGATAGCGCTGACATATATACAAACATCAATATACAAATATATAAGTGGTGGTATTGTATCCCTTTAAAAGGGATCTTGATAATGTTTCAACATTCGGCCATTCACAGGGCCCTCTTCAGCTGTGCTGCCATATACAAATTTGAGAAAATATGTGTTATTTCCTTGCACAACGTTGATCATGAATGGACCTTTCCAAAGAAAATCAAACTTTTCATGTTTTCCCTTGTCTTCTCTTCGTCAATCCCACCTTAGAGCTTTGCAGCCAACACATAAATCCTCAGCCTTGGATCTTTTGTCAAACATCTTTTTGAGCTTCAGTTGCAAAATCTAAGCTCTCTCATACACCTGCTCTCTGGTTTGCTGAAGGTGAATGGTTTGATTAATTCTTCTTTCTATGTCATTTGATTCAGCCTGAATCTCCTGTAACAGTTTGATGGTAGGAATGCCCAAAGATGAAAGAAATCTGGCTTCCATGCCATATACTAGCTCATAAGGGCTCATACCAATGGATTTCTTGGTTGGAAGCCTATCTACCCACAGGGAATTTGTGAGCTTCCTATGCCAATTCTTTTTGTTTTCTTCCAGCACTTTCTTAATGATGTTGATGAGGCTTTTCTTGGATGACTCGGCCAAGCCATTACCTTGAGGATAATAAGATGAAGAGTGGCCCAAGGTAATGTGAATTTTCTGGCAGATATTGATCATGCTTTTGGATTTAAAGGCAGTAGCATTGCCAGTGATGATTTTCTCAGGGCAGCCAAATCTAGAAAGGATATTGTCTTCAAGGAAACGGATAATAGTGGATTCATTGGCTTGCCTACATGGGATGGCTTCAATCCACTTGGTGAAATAATCGATGGCTGTTAAAATCCACTTGTGCTGGCCTGAAGAAGAGGGATGGATTTCTCCTATGAAGTCAAGACCCCATTGTTGAAAAGGTTGTTCGGTTGAGATGGGCTTAAGGGGCAGAGGCAGCAGCTTTCTTTTTCCTTCAAATATTTGGCATTTGTGACATGAGACAACAAATTTTTTGACATCTGAAAATAGAGAGGGCCAATAATAACTAGCCCTTAAAATCTTGTCAGCAATGGACTTCCAATATAAATGCCCTCCACAGTCCCCTACATGGAACTCTTTCATGATGTTGTTGGTTTCATTTATGGTTAAACAGTTTAGCATTATTCCTTCATGATTTTTCCAAAACAGGGCACCATCTAGAAAACAAAACTTTAGAGCTTTCATCTTCAAAAATCTTTTCTTGGTTCTGGAAAATCCTAGGGGAGCACATAGGTTTAACAATATATAGAAATTATCGGCATACCATGGGGATTGTAAAAATGTTTCACTGATATGTGGAGTTGCCAACTCCTATTCATTGTCCAACTGGTTGATGTCTAAGGCCTGGAGATTTGTTTCAGACATTAGCTTGGCTAAACCTTGTCCCTTTATCAGCTTTGTGGGTTTTATCTCAATGTCATATTCAAGAATACTGGCAATCCATTTGCCTCTTTTGCCTTCTACTCCCTCTTGAGTTAATATGTCTTTTACAACAGAGTTTGGGACATAGGCAATCACATGTGAATACAAAATATAAACTCTGAAGTATTTGATGGCTTTTACAAGGGCATAGGCTTTTTTTTTCCATGATTTGGTATTTCAAAGGTGCATCTCTTAAGAAAAATGCAATAGGATTTTTATTTCCTTGATCATCCTTTTACAGAAGGAAAACAACTATCGTGTGCTCTGAAGCAAAGGAAAAGATGATAAAATCCTTGTCAAATTGTGGACTTGTGAGTGCGGGCGTTTGAGTCAAGGCAGCTTTGATACTCTCAAAAGCTTGCTTGGTTTCCAGAGACCATCTTACCTTGGCATCCTTTTTTAACATGTTTTTCAACAGTCTTATCATTTCTGCTAAGTTTGGGATAAATCTCCTTAGGAAATTGATCTTTCCAAGGAATGCTTGCAACTCTTTTATGTTTCTTGGGTATGGAATTTGAAGGATTGCTTGAATTCTTTCCGGATCAATTCCGATACCGTCTTTTGAGATGATGTGGCCTAACAACTTACCTTCCTCAAGGCCAAACAAGGACTTTTTGGGGTTCAAGGAAATGCCATATTTCCTGCATGTCATGAAGATGTGCCTTAAGTGCTTGAGGTGTTCTTGATCAGATTTGGAGAAAGCGGTTAAGTCATCAAGATAGACAACAAGGAATTCATGGATTTCTTTGGAAAATGCAATATCAATTGCCCTTTGAAAGGTGGCACCAATGTTCTTTAGCCCGAGAGGCATTTTAACATACTTAAATGTTCCCCAGGGTGTGGTAAAGGTTGTCTTGTCTTGGTCATCTCGGTGAACAAGTATTTGATTGAAACCTGAGAATCCATCTAGTAAAGAAATTCTAGAGGAGCCCACTACTCTTTGTAGGATGTGCTCCATTTTAGGCAAAGGGTAGTGGTATTTTAAAGAGACCTCATTTAAGTTTCTTAGGTCTACGCACAGTCTAATCTCTCTTGATTTTTTCCTTGTGGGAACTAGATTGGATACCCGTTCAGAAAATCTAATGGGTGATATGGTACCTGCTTCAAACATTCTCTTTACTTCCTTCTCAATGAGGGGAAGAAGCATAGGGTTTATTCTTCTAAGTTTTTTCTTGAATGGCTTTTGATTTGGTTTTAAGAGAATGGTATGTTGAATCACTGAGGTGTCATAGGACTTCAAGTCCTCATAACTCCAAGAAAATACATCTTGGAACTCTTTGAACAAATCCACATACTTTGGCTTTTGATCAGGCGGCAAATTTTTGAACAATTTAATTATTTTGGGCATTTCTGCCATCCCTATGTTGTGTTCATCTATAGCAGCATCTAAAGGCTCCATTTTTGGCTTTTTGGGAACATCATTGTCATCAAACATATCTTCTAATGGAGTAAGGCCAGCAGGGAAAAAATTATTCTTCAGATCAATGAACTCAGCCTCTGCTTTAGCAGTTTCCTCTAAATGCATTTGTTTCAACTGTTCTATGTTTACATTGTCAAAGACAGTTGGGTTTAGGATTTGTTTTGTTGTTGCAGCAGTTACAGCCTGCTGATTTTCATTTGTTTGTTGCTGGGAATTGTTCATGGCCTCCATGCCAATGTTTAAGTTTGAAAACTCGCCCTCAAGAGTGAGGAAATTTTTAATGTGGGCACCATTTTCAAATACTTTCCAATCTCTAATATTGTTAGGAACAGTGGGCCTATGTTTTATCTCAGCAGTGAAGTGGTGATTTGGCTCAAAGGGAAGTTTGCATGTGCTAGAAAAATTGGCTAGGTTGTGTGCATGTATGTTATGGTTTCTAGAAATATTGGAAAGCTCGGATTCAGCGAAGGTATTAAATATTTCTATTGCAGCAGTCCTATAGGCCCTCATTCTATTGTCATTAGTAACAAAGTTGCCCTTCATTTGTTGGATGATTAAATCGGAGTCACCTAGAATGGACACTTTTGTAGCTCCTAGGACTTTGACCAATTTTAGGCCTAAGAGGAGAGCTTCATACTCTGCCATTGTTGGTACATATGAAATTTAGTCAGTAGCCATGGCCTTCTGCATGATTGTCATGTGTATTGTGAATCCATACACCTTCCCCCGCTCCTAACTTGTTGACAGAACCATCAAACTCTAAATACCATGTAATTTTTTGTTTTGGGTTTGTATCAAGAGTTTCAGTTAGTTTAGGATTGCGAAGATCTAGAATTTCCGTTTGAGGAGGTTCTTCTTGTTTACTAGCTGCCTTGACTGTTGTGACTATTTCATGGGTAGGGGCAACCGGTTCTTCATTCATGCATGTCTCTAGCTCTAAAGCTAAAGGCTTCTCATTACTTAGAGGATTGGTGTCTTCATTAAAAAGGATAAATGAATCCATATAAGAATGGATTGAATAAATTGGAAAATTTTGGGGTTTCTCCTCACTACTTACCACATACTTCATCAATGTTTCTCTATACAGTCTCTTTGGTTGCCCAAAGAAAGATATAGTGGCATAAGAGAGGTCGAGTTGAAGGGATCCGTGGAGTTTTGCTCCCCATGATCTTGATAGGATCATGTCGTATTTTGTTGGAATGTGAGCAACTACTACGTCCATTAGGATTGTCTTGTTGGGAAATTGGACTAAAGACACATAAAGGTCTTTCATTAAGCCTAAGCATTTGACTTGACTTGAGTCAAAGGAGTATAGATCCTTGTAGGGCCTTGTGACATCAAGGTTTAGCACTTCCATTACAGCTTTGGGCATAAGATTGTGTGAGGCTCCTGAGTCAAACATAGCATTGTGTAAGATTTTGTCATGTAAGTGCAAACTCACATAAAAGGGTGGAACAGATCCATATGTTATTTTTCCATTAAATGTTGGACCAAACAGTAGCTTAGGGGTATCATCGAAAACATTTACATCATCCCTGACCTCTGGTAGTTGAAGTGACCTTTGAATTTGTTGCCTATACACATCATGTTTGGCAAGTTCTGAGAGGGGAATGGATATTTTAAGATTTCCAATCTCTGCTTCTAAATTGAATGGTTTTTCTACTGGAATCTTTGCGTTAATAGTAGCAAATTTCTCCTTTTCAAGAATACTCTCTTTGTTTTCCTTTGGATTGTCTATGTTATGATGAATGACAGTTTGTGGTATTCCTGTCTTGGGAAGGCTTTTTGGACTGTTGTTCAAATTTTCTTTTGGGGAAGAAGGAGGTAGAGGCTGATCAGAATGAGGCTGTATGTCTGATATGTCCTCTATAGTGACTTGATGTGGGTTTGGGATAGCGATATCAGCTGGTTCTGTTATGACAACCTTGCCTTTAATCTTATTGGGTTGTTTGTTGTCCTTTGCTTTGTTTGGTGCAGGGACTTCAATGGTTCTTTTTCTTATTTTATATTGTTTGTGGACCTCATATACAACAGAATCATAACCTTGTTTAAAATCAAAATACTCTCCCGTCTTGGTCTGAAATTGTTTCACATGAGGGTAGTCTTGGTCTCCTTGAGTGAGAAAGATTTGCTGCTCATTTTTCGAATCTATCAAGTTCATGTGAGTGTCTTCTGTGGGCTCACTAGATGTGGATGCCTCTGCGTAGTTTTCTTGGAAAGGGGGCCTAATATCATGGTTGAGACTAGCCCTTCCAGCATTTGTGGTTTGATTTTTCCTGAAGTTTGGATTCCTTATGGTGTTGGGCTATTGTCCTTCCCATGATGATTTCCTCTCAACACTCTGTATTCTGTCTCCCATCCTATGCATGCCATTGATAATAGCATCTAACTTCTGGTCTGAGGCTGAGGGTTCTTCCTTAAAGGTAGTTCTTTTCTCGGTTCTAGCTCTATTTCTTTTGGAAATTAGGTTTTCCTCCACACTAACAACAACATTTTGCATTTCTGCAAGACTTTGAGGGGCTCTTTCCCTTAACTGATAAGCCATTTTAGCATCAAAACCATGAGGGAATTTGTACAAAGCAAGATCACGTGGAGGTCTTAAGTTCTGTGGTATTGCATTGTAGACATTATTGAACCTTGCACAGTAGTCGAAAATAGTCTCCTGAGGGCCTCTTTTGATAGTGTCATACTCAGATAGTATGTGCAAGGGGTCTTTCTTCTTCTCCCCTCTGTTGATAAATGACTGATATAAGGCTTCTGGGTCTCCTATGGTATTGGTTGGGAGTGCTCTAAACCAAGTCCTCACATCAGTGGTCAAACTTTGGACAAAAATTTTCATTCTCACACTATCATCATCAATCTCATAACTCTCAAAGTAATCCTGCATTTTCTTTGTATGCTGAAGGGCTATGCAAGCATTTGTGCCATCAAAATAGGTGATTTTTGTCTGGTAATCCTGAGGCATAGCCCTGGGATTTGCAGGCAGCTGTAAAGGTGCATATCTATTAGCCATATTAACAGGGATAAGTGGAACAACTAGGGAAACTGGGATATTTGGAGTAGTAGTGGTGGTATGCACAGTGGATGGAGGTGCGGAAACAGGGTTTGTAGAAGTGGATGATGAACAAGGGGAAGTAGGGTTTGAGATAAATAGAACTTTAACAGGGGTTGCAAAATGGCTACGCTGAACTGTTTCAGGACTGGAAGCAGTCAAACATTCTTGTTGCTCTTGTTTTATAAGGATCTTAGGAATTATATTGGGGTTTTCAAAAACAGCTGGGGGATTTGGATCTGGATTTGATCTTGTGTAACGTGAATGCTTCTCGGGAGAGAGATTCTAGCTTGTTTTTTGGGAATTTTTCTAACAATACAGGTTAAACAGAAACTTTTTAAAGGCCAGTTTCTTCCTTCGTAGAGCTTCGGACTGGTTTTGTGAGATTATCTGAGGAAGTTCCCCAGCGGATTCGCCATTATGTTATCACTGAGGTTGTCCCTAAGCTCTTGAAGGGATACGGCCGAGGTAACAAAAAACCAATCTTTGGATTACAGGTTCTAGCCCACTTGCAATGAGAGAGGGCTCTCTCTTGATGATTTAGCTTTGTTGATGATGATTTTAGGCTAGTTATTGGGTTCAATGGGTTTTGTTTATGTTTGGATGGTGTTTGAATGGAAGGAAGATGCTTTCAAGCAGTGAGGCATGCATAGAGTGATGAGTTTCAAACCATTGGGCATGGAGTCAAGGAGTAGAACTACAGGTAGGCTTTCTCGATCACAAGAGGAATATGGAGCAAGGTAGCTCGACATGAAACAACCTTTAAGCTAAAGAGATGGAGTGAAGTGTAAGGAATGAGAGGCATTTAAGAATCTCTCAATCAGCTTAACAAAGGGAAGGAAAATGAGCTCTATCTAGTGCCAGTTAAGAATCCCTGGATAATTGTCATACATGGTGAATTAGGGAAAATATGAGCTAGGTGGAATTCATATTTATGCCTAAAACAGATGAAAAACATAAAGAAACAACAGAAATTGAGCATAGAGTGCAATTAAACAAATTCTAAGCTAATCCTTCCTTCTGTTGTTTTGATAATGATGTATGAATGGAAAAACAAAGGTAAGAAACACTTATTGGATCATGTACTAGCACAAGAATTCCACAGTCACTCTTCAACCATTAAACATAGTACACAATTCGTTCTCCAAGCTCATAAGCAGTCTTTGATTATAGAATTTATCAGATATACAGTGCGAGTCTCTGCTTAGGTGAAACATCCAACCAACAAAAACCAACCGCCTTCACATTGTTCAGGGTTGTCTTTATAGGTAAAATATCCAGAAGTATTTATTACAACCGACCTAAACAGGTCTGTGGGAAAAAAAATTTTAGACCTAAACTTGTGCTCAAATTAAATGTAAATAAAATATCTTTTGAGCTGCGCCAAAAGCAACTGGATCAAAAAGAGTTAATGTAGTGTCCTCTATGACTTGGTGCAGTGCTTTCGCAATAAGTGAGCTTTGAGCTTTGGTCTATTGATCTTATGTGAGTTTTAATATGCAGTCACTGTGATGATGAGCTTTGAATGGTTCCTTAATTGCCTCTTGACTTTCAAGGATTTCTTTTAATGTTTTTATTCACCTCGAGCCGTGAGAAGATCTTCACTGATACACTTCGCTGCAACACTGATACTCTTTAACATGGATTTTGGCTTCGCATTTGCTCTAATACTCTTTAATGCCTCAACCAGGTCTCTCTCTTTCTTCGAATACGTTAAAACTGCAAAATCGGGCATTTTCTGCTCTTTTCAGCGCAAAAACGGCTATGGAATCAAAAGATTCCCTAAAGATTCCCCAATTTGGCCCATTTCCCATAGCGATGGACGATTAGCACGCACTAATCGCGCATCGAAAACTGCCTCAGAATTTGAATCCGGGCCTCCTAAGATGTTTTTACGCGCTT
Organism: Pinus taeda; assembly: GCA_000404065.3. Taxonomy (NCBI): domain Eukaryota; kingdom Viridiplantae; phylum Streptophyta; class Pinopsida; order Pinales; family Pinaceae; genus Pinus; species Pinus taeda. The sequence goes on along the minus strand of APFE031459683.1, from coordinate 11,766 downwards.
GCGCACCCTTCTTTGGCAGGTGACATCAGCGGTGGGTCCTGGTATGACGGATGACGCCAGCGGGGTGACGTGGAAAGGTGACGTGGCAGAGTGTTAAATGGTGCAGTGCCTTATATGTTTTTGCGATGCGATAGCGGTAACTGAAATACTGTGATCTGCGATGAGTTTCCAGTGAAACATGTCTTAATGATAAACCATGTTTTAAGCGAAATATATGAATGAATGGAGGCATGGGGCGAGGGAGCATTTGTGATGCGATGGAAATGTCGCGTCGGGGCAAGAGGAAGCGGCATGCATTTAGGGAACATGATTCTTGCGACCTTGACGACTTGTGATATCGCATCAGCTAAAAGGGGAAGGGGCATATATATGTGGCATATAGTATTGTGATATGCCGATTTGCGAAATGGTATCGGCAGAGCATCCAGCGGGGAGGACGAGAACGAGCAACATTACCTTGAGGCCTGCGACAATGATAATCGCGTAGGAGGGGAATCCAAAGGGATCGGAAGAATGTTAAGGGAGTCAGCAAGGGTTATTGCGATCAGAAGAAGGGTATATACGCTTTTGAAGAGTATTTGAGGCCTCGAGAGGGTCTGATAACCTAAAAACGAAGAATTTCATGCTTTGGAAGGAGTCCATTGCATTGGAAGATGGTTTTAAAGGGGCAAACTGAGGGTTCTTGGTATGTTTCACACAAACTTAGCAATTCCCAAGTGTACTTATGGTTATCTTTCAACTAGGGGGGAGGGATAAATATATAAGGGAGTTTGTTAACATAGTTTTAATAGGGGATGGGGAGAAATAGATAGGGATTTACATAATAGAGTTAGAAATTAATATGGATTGTGATAAGAAAGCGTTAAGTTTTAGAGGTCTTAGGCTTAAAAAGGGGAGATAGAACTTTGTAGAGGACATATGAACACTCTTTAAGTAAAGCAAATCTTTAATAAGGGAAATGATATGAAACATGATGGATTTAAGAGATATCAAGCAGATCTTGACCTCTTTGGGGAAGTTAGTGAATGATTTGGTGAAGAAGAAGAAGGGGGAGTTAGACATGCCTCACTTGGGTTGCTCAAAGTGGATTTTTTCCTTGCAATTGTGATTTGAATAGATATAACACTTGAAAACACAAAATTGATCACAATCATTGATTCTGCGGCCACAAAACTACCTACCGATCCTACTTACCTAACATTTTTTCTTCTTTTTGGTTAGGGTGTACTTGAACTAGCAAACCCAGCTTTTCAACTTTTTCTTTTACTGTCTTCCTATATATATCTACACTTATTTCATCCAGGGCTCAAATTAGGCT
>APFE031459682.1:0-16369 GCA_000404065.3 Pinus taeda | reverse complement strand
CTCTTGTCTTTGCTTGTCTTCTGCGATTTTATTTATGTTCTATCTGCAGTTTATCGTAATGCTGATGTGATTGCTAACTGTGAAAATTTAAATAAATTGCTCTAGCATAGAACATACCTAATCTTAACAACTTGCGAAATTTTACTTCAAAAAATTTCACCATAAATTCCTTTATTAAAAACCAATGGAATTGCATAACTTACACCATGAAATTATCGACCAACACAATGAAATGAGTTCTGATGTGATTGTCAAGGAAAAAATTCTCAGAAACAAATAACTTTTACAACATGAAAACCCCACAAAGTCTGCAACTCAAAATACATGGGAAGAATAACAGCAAACTAAGCCTTATTATATTAATGAGAACATATTACATGCCAATACAACTACCAATCGCTGAGCTGGAAAATATCTAAGATGGCCTCCAAATAGTTGTTGCAATACCAATCCTAGCCTCCAAAACTGCAACCGAAAATGACGCCCAAATTGGATATATGAGTGATCCCCACTTCAATCCATAAATCTGCTCCAGATCTGCTCACTAACTGATGCTGATAAAACCCAATGAGATCCCTGAATGAAATATCCACAACAATGAGTTGGGGTTTCGTCCAACACACCAAGAAACTTTGATCCTGAAACCCAAGCTCCCAGAAACTCTCCACAAGAAAATACTCCAAATCCAAGATGCCCAAATGACTTGCTTTCCCCCTCTTTTAAAGACTTAATGGATCCATCTCCAACCTTCTAGAAGCAAAAGATACAAGGTACAAAAAGGTACAAGGTACAAAACAAAAACGGAAAAGGGAAGAAGGTACAAGGTAGAAAAGCAACATTAAAGTGACTAAGGAGGCTCTTAATGAAGGGGGGACATGAAAGGGGGGTCAATGGGAGATTAAATCTCCACCCTTGATCAAGGAGAGCTAAGATCTAATCTCAACCCTTGATCATAGGGTTAGGGCTTCACCTCATTATGAGAGACTAAAAAGGGAAAAGGGCAAGGAGAGCTCATTCATTCTTCAATTGCAAGGTTGGAGAAGAGGAGGCTGAGATAGCCAAAGAAGAGAACCTACAACAATTATTTTGCTCAAGGAAAAAGAGCCGAGATAGCCAAAGAAGAGAACCTACAGTAGTGATTTTGCTGAAGGGAAAATGGGTCGAGATAGCCAAAGAAGAGAACCTACAGCAGTGATTTTGCTGAAGGAGAAAGGGGTTGTGATAGCCATTTGTAGGTGGAGAGAATGAGTTAATACAGCAATGAAGAGAAGACCAATAGACCTGAGTTCCTAGTCCTGTAGAGTAACACGGAAAACGAGGAAGAGGAGGCTGCTACAACACTCATTTCCAGTGCGAGTTTCAAGGAGGGCCAGTGCATTTATTACTGTTCTTACAAGCCCAAAAATCAAGGAGGGGCAGCGCAGAATTTGAGGTGATATTATTGATTTGGGGTAGCATCAGCTGTGCTCTAGCCACGAAAATTGGTGGAGAGGCTAAAGCACATGAGATCTCCAATACCTATAAATGGTTTGGGCAGAATCTAACCAGTTTGGGAGATATTAAAATAATTAATATTTTTAATGAAGTCCCTAAGTCTAAACTCAGAGAAAATAAAATATTAATGTCAATTAATATAAAACTTAGTTAGAATGGTCCAAAAGTCGTGGATCAAGCCAGATCTAATCTTAGCCATTGATTAGGGACTTAATCTCGGTCGTTGAATTGTCAACGAGAAAAGTATAAGAGGAGGCTTAAGGGTCACTTGGAGAACACACCAGAGTGATCAATCATTCTATTCTCTAGAGCGGGGTTTGCTAAGAGAGATAGAATCAGCGATCAGCAGCAAGGGGCAATGAATACATACCAAAGAGGCAGAGTCAATACCAGAGAGAGTGCAGAGCCGGGAGAGGGTTGACACAGAGCCTACTAGAGGCCACGCAGAAGCAGCCAAAGGCCACGCAAAGGTAGCCATGCGCTCTGTAGAGCCTAAGGAGGGGCAGCGTGGGAGACGCAGAGGCTCCAAAGGCTGACGCAAAGCCTAGAGAGGCTGATGCAGAGCCAAGAGATGCTGGGCCAGAGTGGCTGACGCAGACCCTAGATGTTGACGCTAGGAGATTTCGTGGGGCATATTGGGGCTGATATCTGTCTCCGAGTGAGAGGTACTACTGCAGAGGGCATTCTCTGTCGGGTGAGCTATTTCTGGCACCCAGATTGTATTATGAAACTACTTAATAATAAAACCCTCAGATCGCTGCACCAATTTTTCCGCATTGGGTTTTTCCGTGGACATTAGTCCAAAAATAATGATGTCACTTGTGTGCTTATTTTTCCTTCAATTGATGATCTGTATGTGTTGAGACTATACTTGTATTTATTTTTAGTATTTACATGGTAAATAACTTGTTAATTAAGAGAACAAGTAGGAAGAAATAAATCAGAAAGTACAAAAAGGATTTCTAACAGTTAGACTTAGAAATTCCAACATGGCATCAAAGCATTGTTGCAGATCACAGGATAACTGAGGGCATCGGCTGAGCAGAGCAGCAGCAGCAGAAACAGTTGTTCCGAGTGACAGAAGTTGTTCCTAGCAGAAAAGCAGCAAGGAAGGGGTGACACAGTGCCTGTGTCATCAGTTCGAGCTGGGAAGAGGATCAGCACAGTGGCAAAGAGGAGCAAACCTGACCTATGCAGTGCCCAGTCACCTTTCTCAGCCAGGAAGGATTGACGCCCATGGCCAGGGGGTGCAGATTTTGCTGGTGTCGGGATTGTGCAGAGCCTAGAGGCTCTAACCTTCAGTCTGTTGAGGCATAGGAGGTTGTGGGTAAGTTACAGAGTGAAGCTGGTGGGGTAATGTGGTCAGAACAGTACCTAACAGGGCAAGACCAAGGAGGAGGGAGTTGCTGTCAAGGATTTCTAGCCAAGAAATCCAGATCAATGATGCAGCTGCACTAACGATCAGAGTGGAGGCATTTCGACTTTGCAGAGGGGTTTCCAGGAGGGAAATCGAGGCTCAAAGAGAGTCACACCGAGAAATTCCAGGAGGGAAGTAGAGAGACTCAGAAGAGTCGAAAGAGGAGCAGCGAAATGGTAGTAAATGTGGTAAGGGATCAGGACAGACTGGACGGAGCCTCAAACTTCCTAGTCTGGAAGGCCAGGATCTTGTCCATTCTAGACAGGAATCGTCTTAAGCACTTCGCCTTGAACATGATAGTGATCCCAGTTGACTCGACTGAGAACAAAAAGTATGAGGAGACAATGGCGAGAGCCAAGAGCATCATCCTTGATGGGGTCAAGGACCATGTAGTACCACATATTGCCGAAAAGAACACGGCAAATGCGATGTGGGAGGCCCTAACGAAATTGTATCAGCATACTTCCATGCAGAGGAAGATGCTATTAGAAAATCAGTTGCGGTCATACCAAATGCAGAAGGGAGAACAGATAGACACCTTCCTTAGTTGATTGAAGGAGATCTGGGATCAACTGGCCACACCGGTTAAGGAGATGTTGGTGAGGACCGCATTTAACGCAGTCTCAAAGGATTGGGAGGTATTTGTCTAGAGCATACTAGGCAGGTCGACTTTTCCAGATTGGGAGGAACTGTGGGCAGCTCTTCGTCAAGAAGAGATCAGAAGGCTAACCAAGGCAGGAAGCAACGACAAGGGGCTCAAAATCGAGGAGGAAGAGGAGGATGTTTCCATAGCATCTGAGGGAAAGCAGGAGAAACGGAAGAAGAAGGACCTCTCCAAGGTCAAATGCTTCCACTATGGGGAACTAGGTCACTATGCGAACCAGTGTCCATGAAAGAAGAACAAGGGAGAGGCTCCTGAGACCAAGGCTGCGCCAGCAAGGGCAGAGAAAGAAGTGGAGACAAATGATGACTGTGCCATGAGTGCTCATGCGCCACCTGAGAGGAAGTGGGGAGACATCGAGCTGTAGTCAGATGGACTACAAGCGATGAGGGGCAGGATCCTCGAGATACCCAACCTCTTGGATTATACCTTGCTATGAGAGCCCCGAAGAGGCGCAGCAGGACTGACAGATGTGGATAGAGGGACAGAGGGAGCTACAGTGCAAGAGTCCCAGGACAACGTGAGGCAGCAGTGAAAGATGCACAGAGTTGTTGCAGCAGCGCAGAGGTCAGAGAGGGAGCACTGGCCAATGACAGAGGGAGCTTCAGCATCAAGAGTGTTTCTAGCCTGATGGAGATGTCAGAATTGGGAGATCAGTTACTTCTCAGTAACTGAGTTGCAGTGCAGCAGTTAGCAGTGGCAGTGCTATGGGCAACACAATGCAGCATGATGAGAGGGGTTGCAGTGCAAATGCAGCTGTGGCAGTGACAGGACCATGGGCAGCAGCACGGATGCAGAGGGAGTTGCCGTACAAATGCAACAGTGGCAGTGGTAGGGCCATGGGTAGCAGTACATGATGCAGCAGTGCAGAGGATATTGGGCAACAGGCCTAGCATCAGCACAGGGACCGATGCTAGATGATCAGGGTGATGCTCAGAGAGGAGTACTACTAGAGCATAGTACTCGCTAAGAGGGAGTGTTGATTTGGGGTAGCATCAAATGTACTCTAGCCACGAAAATTGTTGGAGAGGCTAAAGCACATGAGATCTCCAATACCCAGAAATGGTTTGGGCAAAATCTAACCAGTGAGATATTAAAATAATTAATATTTTTAATGAAGTCTCTAAGTCTAAACTTAGGGAAAATAAAATATTAATGTGAATTAATATAAAACTGAGTTAGAATGGTCCAAAAGTCATGGATCAAGCCAGATCTAATCTTAGCCATTGATTAGGGACTTAATCTCGGTCGTTGAATTGTCAACGAGAAAAGTATAAGAGGAGGCTTAAGGGTCACTTGGAAAACACACCGAGTTGATCAAGAATTTGATTTTCTGGGGCAGGGCTCGCCAAGGAAATAGAAGGAGTTATCAAAGTTGCAACTGAAGGGCAGTGAATGCAGTAGCAGAGAGGCAAAGACAGTACCAGGATCAGCAGCGCAGAAGCCAGGAGAGGGTACACGCAGAGCCAGCCAGAGGCCACGCAGAAGCAGTCGGGGGCCACACAGAGGCAGCTAGGAGCTGCATAGAGCCTGAGGAGGGCCAGCGTGGGAGACGCATAGGCTCCAAAGGCTGACGCTGGGCCAGAGAGGCTGACGCAGACCCTAGAGGTTGACGCTGGGAGATTTTGTGGGGCAGATTGGGGCTGATATCTGTCTCCGACTGAGAGGTACCACTGCCAAGGCCATTCTCTGTTGGGTAAGCCATTTTTGGCACCCAGATTGTATTATGAAACTGCTTAATAATAAAACCCTCAGATAGCTGCACCAGTTTTCCCACATTGGGTTTTTCTGGGGGCATTAGTCCAAAAATAACGGTGTCACGTGTGTGCTTGTTTTTCCTTCAGTTGATGATCTGTATGTGTTGAGACTGTACTTGTATTTATTTTCAGTATTTACATGGTAAATATTAACAAAACAAGTAGGAAGAAATAAATCAGAAAGTACAGGAAGGATTTCTAACAGTTAAGACTTTGAAAATCCAACAGATATCAGTCAGACAGAGGTTCAGTTTTTTATGCAGAAAAGACTGGTATGACTGCTCAAAATTCGAGGGGGAGAGTGAAGACCTGAGACACGATTTTTGGGGTTTAAAAGCTCACTGTTGGCACGCAGTTCAAGAAACTACTTGCTGGTTCCAGCACACAGTCCGAGGAGCTGAGAGAGAGTCTCAGCGTGAATTTCGAAGTGATGAAGGTGGCATCTCAGCAAGTTTTTCAGAAGCAGTCTGTGTGTGAAGTTTGAGGGTTAAATTGTCAGTCCAGTGGCTCATTTTTCTGAGCAGAGGAAACTGATCAGAAGCATGAGATTTGATGCTGGAAAGTTCAGTTTGTGGCATGAGTTTCAATGCATTGATGACTGAACATGTGGCACGAATTTCCAGACTGATACAATCTCCTAGAGGCTGGCACAATTTTAAAGGTGAGAGATAAGTACCCCTGTCATTTAATGCCATAATTAATTCTCTGATATTTGCAATAAAATTCTCTTCTACACTGGTTTTCCCCTTGTGGGTTTTTCCAGGGTCAGAGATTGACCAAAAACAAGTGTTCATTTGTTGGGATGCTTGTGTGAAATTTATTTTATCCGCTGAAAGTGAAAGTTAAAGATCAGAGGTAGCTTAGCATATTTTTTATTTGAATGCATATTCATGTTTATATATCAGCTACAGTGGAATGGGTTGTGGGCATTAAAACAGTGATGTGCAAAACAAACTAAAACCGGAGGGGATACAGGGACCTAAATTTTTCTACACATTGTTTGAAACAAAGACAATATTCAAACTATATTCTTAAGAATGTTAGTTCCACTACAATTTGGTCTCAAAGTAGAGGTCGTCTTGGGAATCACAATACAACAAGTTCATTCCAAGTACCTTATAAATGCACAATCCCACAGAAGATCAAATTGGAGTGGTTAGGTCCTTTGACAATTCAACAATTCTGCTCAAAGCTTAAAAGACCATATCATCTTATCTCATCAACCATCACAACTTCAGAGAAACAGAGAATCATGAGAAAGTATTGACCCATAACAAAAGATGAAATCTATCAATTAACATGCTTTGAGGACGAAGCATTTCAAAGGGGAAGGAAATGTTATGTATATGAAAATAAAATATTATATATATATATCACTTAGGATATTAATTATTGAAAATTGCATCACATAAAGACATGACTTTACGTGAAAGCTCATTTGAGGACACTACAAATACCAAGGTCACTCATCATTGTAAAACATATCATATCATTCGATCACATCTTATTATAATTATATATTTTATTATTTTTTACTTCATGGATTTCTGTTTATTGCCTTACTTATGCTGGATATTTTTTTAGTGAATGAACCATGTTCATTTCACAAACTGTGGAGAAGAAGGTAGTCATTCTGCCTACAAAAATCAATTCATGCCTGCCATTTAAGTCATCTAAGATCTTTTGCAAAAGACTAGATTTGTTTTGATCCCAAGACTGTCAGCATAATTTTCTTCTAATGTTAATAAGAAGTTGACAATTTATTTTATGTAGATATCATCTTATAAATTTTAGGACTCAATGTAGAAAACAAAACAACTTTCAATGCTTAAAACAGCAACACTCACAAACTTATTCAAAGGGTTGCACTTACAAGTACAATATTTTTTATTCCCAAATTGAGATAGTATTTTCTGCATATCAAATAATGAAAATTCGTGTAATAAGCCCTAATGGTTACTTCACATAAGAAAGAAAAACTCAAGGAAAATAATATTGTTTACATCAGAATATATGAGTAATCCTTTAAATAACATCATATATTTGCCTTGCAGCAATATTTGTGGAATTTCAATCGCATTATCTACAATCAATGCTAACAAGATTGGAACCAGAACCAAAATGGTCAACCCTACAAACCAGGCTATAAAAACTCGAGGAAAAAAATATTGTTTACATCAGAATATATATGAGTAATCCTTTAAATGCCATCATATATTTTAGTTGCAGCAATATTTGTGAAATATCAATTGCATTATATACAATCCATATTACCAAGATTGGAACCAGAACTAAACTGGTCAACCCTACAAACCAGGCTATAAAACCAAAAAAAAATAGCCGACAAAAAAAATTCAATTTACTGCATGTGTGTGTGTGTAAAAAAAAAATTAGACCATAAATATGCAATTTTTCTCATGTATCTAGGGTGAATATAGCAAAGTAGCATTGAATGTAATACAGATGTGAACCAAAACACATAAGCATTGAGACTCTAAATAAATGTTGCAAACATTAGCAACAAGCAGAAACTCAAGAAAATTTCAACTAGTGACATTGGAAAAATACAGAAAATATCAACAAAAATCACCAAACTTTAAAAAAGTATAAAATATAAGCATTTTAAAAATCATCCAAAAACAGTTGACAATGTTCAAAATTGGCGCACACAAAAATCACAAGGGCAATTTTTCATTTCAGAGCAAACACAACAGAATATTATAAAATTCCCCAATAAATTGACAATGTTTGCATAACTGCTCAAAATAATATCTAGAGGCCAAAAATAATCATACTATAGAATCAAATCAAACTAAATCATATGAATCTAGATTCTTTACATGGGTATGCTCAGCATCTTGACCCAATGCCTTTGAAGATCCAAGGCCAATGTATCTTATCGCAATGGAAGAAGCTAGATGTCATCTAGGTTAACCCATCCACAATACAAGGAGACCATTATTAAGTACATGAAAAATAGGTATTAGGATAGTTGTAGGGTGTGCATTTTTCGTTTTTCTTCAATTTTTTGTTTTTTGGAGGGTGGTGGAGATGCATCAGTACAAAACCAGTCAAATCAGCCAATTTTCACTGTTTTTTTACTTGAACTGGATGATCTAACTGGTTTTGACTGGTTCAGAACAAAACCAGCCCAAACCAATTTGAATCACAGGTTCAGGCTGGAAATCCTCAAAGCCAGTTAGAACCAGCAAGTTCAACCAGTTCTGATAACAATGCCTATAATTCAATAGTTCATGTATAAACTATAAGTAAGAAGTTGGAGCTTACAAGAAAATTGAGAATGTTACAAGATGAAGTTATGGTGTAGTCCTCAAAAAGGAAACCGTAATAGACGTAACTTTCTCCATAAAAGGACTGACATATTTCACTTCAATCAAACCATTAGAAGCCAATCCGGAAAGAAGACAAACTGTTCACTATATTGATTTACAATTTGGTTTTGTCTTCTGACTTGAGTATTGATCATGCTATGCAAATCTATTCATAAATGTGATTACGAATTAAATATTATAATAGGGTAAAACCATTACAATACTGTAGTTACTAACTCATGCTGAACACAATCTTGACATTTTCAATGAAGACAAACCTGAAATGTCTTGCTAAAAATCTTGATCTTGGAAGTACTTTCTCGAACTGCATATTCTCCATCTGAAGCCCAAACAAATTCAAGTGCAGATCCAAAGGATCTATTCCTCCATTCCAGTGCCGTATAAATTATGTATTCACCATCACCACATACAACAACAAATCTTCCATTTGGATTGTGCTTTAAACTCTGCAATATGAAAACGTTAACATCAGCAGGGACAAAGATAACAGGAAAATTACTAATTAACGTTATTATAAAACTTTAAAAGTCTAAACATGCTTCCTAGAAAAGGACGGTATTTTGTCTTGAAGTACTTTAGATGTACGAAAATAGAATTTACTAGCTAGTTAATTTTGACCATAGCAATTTCCATTAAAAAAATTGCAAAGCTCTCAAATATATCACTACAAAAATGTATACAGGCAGTACCGATAAAACGGAGACCAAGTGATTAAAATGTAACAAGTACAACCTTTGGGGACCTTTCATAGTCCAACATATGAAATATCATTTTTGGGACTACTTGGGTAGAGTGTCACAAATGCATACCTATATGCCCCATTAGCACTAGTCAGAATGATCAACTTCTTATGATTTTGAATAGTCCACTTAACACTCATTGCATCAGGGGTGAAGAATCGGGACTGAATAGCAAAATGAATCACATAGCATCAACCATCACCTTTGGGACTTGCACCAATAACAAGGACTCCCTGAGAAGGTCACCCATTCCAGACTTCATGGCTCAAGTGTGCTTTAACCATGGAGTATTTCCCGTAGTCAACACCACATAGATTGCTACGGCTACCCCACAAATGCTTAATAAAGAGTCAAGGGAGTTCTACATTAATAGTTCAACATGAAATCTTATTTTTGAGATTATCTGAATCGAGTAAGTTATTAACGAAAGGCCTATATCACATGAGCATTAATCAGAATTACCAATTTCTCACAATTGTGAACAGTCCCCCTAGCTCTCAGTCCATCAGGGGATGCTCACAGAGCTGAAGTAGGATTGAAACTAGCAAACAGTGCAACGAATGCTGAACAGTGACTTTGTACTGGGAATGAACCGTAGCTGACAATGCCAAATTATTGAAAGATGAACTCAAGGTGATTACACTGCAGGTCAGTAATATACTACAATGGTAACAATTCTAGGCAAAACTCAGTAGATTTTTGTATACTTGTATCAAAAAGCCAAGCAATTCTCGGGGAAAATTGTCAAAGCAGCTTCAGATATCTGCAAATTCCAAGCTATTTGGTCCACTAAATTACATTGTATAGGAACGGTAATAATGCAGAAGGATTACATCATTTTGACAAATCCAGAGTCTAGACCATCTTGGACAAAGGATTGTCCCACACTTCATAAAATTGAAAGGGAGATATAGGATCAAAGCATCAAGCCTTTATACTGATCTTTCAAGAGGACGTTTTACCACTTATCTGGGTTCATCTTCCAGAAGAAACCTAAGGGGATAGTACTACAGACCTCCAAACATTCCAAGATAAAGTTATAGGGATTCAATGAAATGATCTTTGCCCATTTATCAGATGAAGGCAAGCTGAATGTAAGTGTTATAAAGGTGAGACTGCATGTGAAATACTTTTTATAATATTATTTACCTGTGAGGCATTCACAAACAACTTGTTTGCAAAGTGACAGTAATTATCAGATAGTTACATATGCGAAAATGTAGATGAGATAAGATAATTTTATTAATTTCCAACAGATGCCCACAAAAGTAGGTTAATAGGACCGTTAAGTACAATGATATCATTACAAAGCAATAGCACCAAAATGGCAAAATGTCTCCTAAATAAAGAGCAAGATACAAAAGGTAAAGTAAAGCATGAGATCTATGCTAAAGCATGAAAAACCCTTGACTCCGAGCACAGGCAGCTGCACTGGGAGGGAGATGTACATACTACAGAAGGAAAGGATTTGAGAACTGGAGAACTCAAGTACAGGTATATCATGGTCCACTAATTAATCTCTCCTAACATCCGAGGCCAAATGAAGAATTCTCAGATAGAATGAAGTACAGAGGAAGAGGTAGGAGAAGAGTTGGACCACCCACTGCACAGCTATTTGGAAGAGATAACCATCTACTAAGGCCCAGGTGATCTCATCTACCTGCAGTAAGCGATATGGTTCAGCAATGAAGCTAAGATCTCTATGGAGGCAGGGATGGTCCCTTGCGTCCACATTGACCTGGAATTGGAGGCAACGCTATTAGCACCGTAAAGAAGGAAGTAATCCTCTTGGTTGAATCCTGTCTATGAGGAGGCTGGAGGATGTGGGCATGAAGCCTGAAGACCTCTTGCATCTATAAGGCTAGACATCTGTGGTTGGGGTACCTGAAAAAACTAGAGAAGGTCTGAATCCCCCTAAATAGACAATGGAACCTCCCACAGATGTCATAATAGCTGGTGTAGGACATTAACTGCTCCTCTATCTCAACCTCACAAAGATGACAGAGTTGGTAAATCCTCTCTACCCATACAATCTGGTGATCCATCTCAACTCAAAGTATATGCAAGCTGACTTAGATCTAGCCCAAGCAAATACGAAAAGAGTGAACAAAGTAATGAGATGAATATGGGGTTTGGATAAGGATTCCATTCTCACCTCCACTAAGTGCTCAACATAGAAGGCCATCTTCAAATGTAACCCACCTTGGGGATTTGTCCAAGTGACCTACATAAATTGTCTGCAAATGTTGTCCTAGATGATCATGTTCAAAATCTGCCTGGTAGGTAAGAAGTCGCCAAGTGCATCTAGGGACTTTCTAAACAGAATATGCCAGTCCATTGAAATACATATGGACTCCAAAATGTTTGAGACCCCTACAAACCAACACTGGGTACAGCCAGGAGGGCTAGATAAGGTAACAAACTCAGATGAACTCCGAATGCATTGCAGAAGTGAAACAAGGAGGAAAATAGTCTCAAGTTAGAAGGGTTGGGCACCGAAATCTGAAAGAATGATGTGTTGGAGTATTGCCTGCTCACAATTGATGTTGTGTCTAAGGAGAAGGATCTGCACTATCTCAACTAAAGCATAAAAAGAATGAAGTGAGGCCCTAAGAATTGTACTCCCAAATTGTACCCTGAGGTAGTGGTGATCTCAGTCTCCTCTCTAAAAAAGAATGGTGATTCAATAGTACATTCTTCAACCCATTGAAGATCATGCAAATAGGACCCTAGCTCATCTATATGTTGAAATATGTAACTAGGTTCGGTCTTCACAATGACATATGGAACATTGATTTTATGTATTCAATGAAAAGAGAAAAATAAATTTAGAATTATTGTTTCTTGAGGCATGGGTTTCATGCTCAAGGGAAATTTATTTTAGGTCAAGCTCCCTTTGAGAGCTTCTACGATGTCATTGAGTCTATAGAGTCGGAAGAATTTTTGTCATGTATGAATAACCGTTCTTGGGTATGTTACATATTTATTTGAGTCAATATGAGTCTAAAATTGTAAAGGAAACCCCTCAAGGATCAAGGATACAAACCACAAGTCAAGTAGGCCTAGAAACTTCATCAAGTCGGCCTGCCAAGAGATATCAGCCTATTGTGGAAGCCCAACAACGCATATATAAAGGACGACTCGGCCTCTCTCAAAGGACACATAGAAGCAATCACAGAAGTTCAATCTAGCAACAATAAGGAGTCCTATACCATAGAGAAGGAACAACAAAAAGGAAGAATGAAAAAAAGAATTGTTTTGGGCCTGTTTTGAGACATCCTTTCCACACGTATGATCTGCAACTAGGGCACACTTCTCAGCTAAGATTACAGTCGCCATAGAAGATTGAATATCGGTAGAGGAGGAGTCATCTTGGAGGCCGAGTGGTTGAAGTAAATATATCTCATCAAGCAAAGAAGAAAGGAAGGCAATTTCTCCATTATCTTGACTACACGAATTGTCTAGGGTTTCTGCAGTAAAATCTAATTGCAGACAGAATATTGCAGGTCCGAAAAAGGAGGTCGAAGAAAAAGTCATCATCATTGGAAGGCGTGTTTAACTAAAGTTGACTTTGTGCAAGAAAAGTGTTCATCATAATGACTTGATCTTGGAGGGGTTGTGGTCAAGGGTTTTGGTCATGGTCTTGGTATTCTTCAATTGAAGTCTCTATAAGAAGAATTGTTTTGGGCCTGTTTTGAGACATCCTTTCCACACGTATAATCTGCAACTAGGGCACACTTCTCAGCTAAGATTACAGTCACCGTAGAATACTGAATTTCGGTAGAGGAGGAGTCATCTTGGAGGCCGAGTGGTTGAAGTAAAGATATCTCATCAAGCGAACAAGAAAGGAAGGCAATTTCTCCATTATATTGACTACACGAATTGTCTAAGGTTTCTGCAGTTAGATCTAATTGCAGACAAAACATTGCAGGTCCGAAAAAGGAAGTCGAAGGAAAAGCCATCATCATTGGAAGGCGTGTTTAACTAAAATTGACTTTGTGCAAGAAAAGGGTTCATCAGAATGACTTGATCTTGGAGGGGTTGTGGTCAACAGTCTTGGTATTCGTCAATTGAAGTCTCTATAAGAAGAAGAATTCGTTTGTTTTTTCCTCTCAAGTGGGAGAGGTTTTGGTTGATCGCCTATATTTTGTGTCTCTTCTATTTATTGTTTATGCTTTGGTAGTTGTTTGATGAAGAAGAACACTATAATAATCTAACTAAAGATAAGATCATAATATAATGAAGTAAAAAGCATTCACAAGAAATTATGTTAAAATTTGGTAACTAGGGCCAAATTCCACCTTAGAACAGCTCATATGATGGAGATGATTAATGCATTGGATTCCTCTTTTCGAGAGGTCCAATTTTGATATAAAGATCATCTCATTCTGACAAGCAGAAATGGAATTTTGAATTTATTCTCTCTCATGCACAAATTGTCAAGGTCGGCCTCAGTGAAATGTAGGCTCATGAAACCCAATAGATTTGTCTCCTCACTCTCGACGAAGTTTATAAATAGGAGTGACCTCTCTCCTCATATGAACATCACTCATCTCATCACATATCTCTCTCTCTCTCCTCTCTTGTTTGGTTCATACAGCTTGGAGGCAGCTTCTCTCTACTTCGCACATGTGGCAGGATGACGAATTTTTGGGATTTTCTGCTGGCCAAATTTCAGGAAAACAGATCAGCGTTGACCAAAGCCTATTTGACCTCCGTTGACTACAATCTTGAGGGCAGAATTTCGATTTTTGGAGGCCACATTCATTGGCACAGAAATCAACGTGATTGGGACAGTTTGGCCAGGGTTGACTTCAGATTCGACAGCAGAAATTACAGCAGTGTTTTCTCTCTCCTTGACTGGGTTGACTGAACTGTTTTGGGCTGAATTTGACCCTCTTGGAAGGCCGGATTGGCTTGCTGTTGACCGAGCTGCTTGGAGGAAATTTTAGTGCTTCTTTGACCAGTGTTGACTTTCTAGTTAGTGCTGCAGTTGATTGATGTTGACTGCTGATTTGACAGGATTGTTTTGGGCAAGTTAATTTGATATTTGTACTCTCTCCCTCCACTGAACTATTGAATAATAATAAGAAGATTTGATCAAAGGGTTTCCCCACATTGGGGTTTTTCCCTCACATCCGCCATATCTTGTGTCCTCTTGTCTTGGCTTGTCTTCTGCACATGTTTCTATGTTCTATCTGCATTTACTATCAATGTGTTTAAGTTTATGTAATTGCTACTGGATATAATTGGAAATTGTCACTGCATTGATAAAGAACATTGAAGTAAATTGTGCTAAAGCATATAACATACCATTGTTACCTAAAATTAACATGGTATCAGAGCTCAGGTGAAGACAAAGCCCAAACAGAGGAAAAGCAATCACTAAGGAAAGTTGTTGGACAAGGACTTGAAACTAGTCCCAATGACAATTACATCTTACTTCAAATCCAAGGACAAGCTTAAGAACAAATCTGACTATCAAACATGGAAGATGTCTCTAGATTTGACATTGGAAGAAAATGATGCCATGGACTGTGTCAAAGGAAGAGTAGTGGAGCCTCCTTCAAATGCATCCGCAGCTGCACAAACAAATTACAAGAAAGGTGAAGTTAAACCTACGAAAATTATTGTTGATTCTATCCACAAGCCTTTGGTTGCCTATATTTCTGATTTGGAACCATCTAAGGAGATGTATGACAAGCTGGTTGGGATGTTCAAAGTAAACAATGCAAATCAAGATCTCTTTCTCAAGAACAAGTTGAAAGACATCAAGATGGATAGAGGAGAATCCATCCAATCCTACTTCATGAGGATTACAGTGATTAAGAATGATCTCCTTTCTATTGGACAAGTCAATGGTGACACAGGGCGCTCGCACTTATTGCACTTGGAGGCCTTACAAGAGAATGGGATGTGTTCAACACCACCATCCTCAACAATGACAGGATTCCAGGATTTGATGAATTATTGGCTAGATGCACTCAAGAAGAAATAAGGAAGATGGAAAGAGACAAGCCCTCAAATGGAAACAATCCTACCACCTTCTTTGCTCATACTAAGAGAAAGAACAATGTTGGTCCAAGAAATCAAGGTCAAGGATTCAAACTGGGATTCAAAGAAGGAAGAAAAGGAAGATGCTTCAATTGTAACAGGTTCGGCCACTTTGCTAGAGTGTCCTCACAAGAACAATACTCCAAGAGATTATGACAACCATAACAACAACTTTAAGGGAAATGGCAATCAAAGGAACCACAAGTTCAACAGCAAAGGAAAGAGGAATGCTCACGCTACTCGAAATGGAAATGGTCGTCTTCCCAAGAAGTCGATAAACTCCAGGTATGAAAAAGTTAATGTTGTAAAGTAAAAATAATTTTATCTTATTTTTTCCCTTACCACCGCCTCTCCTCCGAATACATTGGAACACTGGTTGATTGATAGTGGTGCCTCAAGACACTTCACTGGGTACAAAGAGACTCTCTCTAACTTGATTGAAAAGAAGACAAATATGGAGATTACACTTGGGGATAATGCCACTTATCCCATGAAAGGAATTGGGATTGTTACTCTCCACTTAAATCAAGGTGAAACTCTTCATTTACAAGGAGTGCTATATGTACCTGATCTGAAAAAGAACTTGGTCTATATTTCCGCAATGGAAGATAAAGGTTTCAAGGTGACATTCATTGATGGGAAGGCTCGTGTTTGGCAAAGGAACCCAAGAGATGCATTCACTCTTGGATTCAGGGTTAAAGGTCTCTATCAGGTTGGAGGAAGTCCATTGGGAGTGTTGACTGCTGGAGTAGCACCTGACGATTATGTGACGACTCCATGCCCAAGGATGATCCAGAGGACACTTGTACCATCAGATGTCATCAGTCAACAAAGTTTTTTAACTCTCCTTCTATCTTCTCATCATATTTCTTCTTTGTACCCAGATTCCACAC